>CAIGQZ010000379.1:4208376-4251164 GCA_903798205.1 Danio tinwini | reverse complement strand
TTTTATCCAGTCCCTACAGAATCATCCGAATCGATCTAAAATTAAAAATTTCTACTAAACAGCATTCCAACTCATCTAGTGAAATTGTATTCATATCGCAATATATATCGCAGAATAAAAAGAAAAATATTGCAATGTGTAATTTTTCCAATATCGTGCAGTCCTGCTAGGAAATAGATGAAGGAATGATAGCGATTCATGTTTCATGTTGAGTTTAATCATTAAACACTGTTCCTTTTTTGTGATGTTTTCTTAACATGCATTATTTTAACATTATGAAATATACAAAAACTGAAGGAAAACATTTTTCAAAATTCTGCAAACACTTTTCATAGTGGACATGAAATTAAGACCCCATAAGTTACACAATGTGAAAAACATAGACAGTATTGTGAAATCAGGTGATGGTAAACTGAATTACGCAGAATGCCACAAAATTGGTACATTTTAAGGAAGAAAATAAGACTGTTGATTGGGCCATGTGAAATGTGGGTTAAATTGTACTATGACTCAAGTACAAGTAAATGATTCATATCAGGAGTTTTCAGAGACTTATCAAAATTCCCTGTTTGTAAGTTTTTTTTTCCTGCACATAATGCTGACAGCGAATTTCAAGTTTGCCTGTATGTTGATTCATGATGCTATACGGGCATGTTTAAATGGCGTCATCTTGCCTTAGTCACTGAAGAACTACTCTTACTTGTCTACATTTATCAAAGTTGCACAATCCCACTCGGATTGCAATTTTGCCTGTGTTTTTGCACATGCATGCCTTCTACAAACCTTAGAAAAGTTGTTGCTTTAACACTAGTTGCTGAGCCATTCTACATGATGGATTTTTGTAACACGTTCTGCCTCTCTCTTTGCCTTTAGGCTGACCTCACAGGGATCAAATGGAAGTGTTTTGTGTGGCAGGGCCCTACCTCGTCCCCCATTCTCTTCCCAGTGACGGAGGAGGACCCCATCCTGTGCAGCTTTAGCCGCTGCCTGAAGGCAGACGTGCTGAGCGTTTGGCGGAGACACCAGACTCCAGGTCGACGGGAGCTCTGGATCTTCTGGTGGGGGGACGACCCCAATTTTGCAGAGCTCGTCCACCATGACCTATCATGTATGTCTGCTTTTTTGATAAACTGACACAAATCATAATGTATGATGGAAAATGAATGTGTGTAGTGCTCATGTTTTTGATATCGTTTTTGCCAGGGGTTAAACTGGTGTCAATGCTGAATTTCTCTGTGTAAAATCAGTGGTTAGACTGGAGGTGTTTCCAGACATTAGTCATAGGCTGGTTATTGACATTGCAGTTGGTGAGGTTTGCTAACTGCATTAATTGTAATTGCGTCAATGCAAAAGTGTTTTACAAGACTTTGTTTCTGCAGTTAGACTTTTCTATAGAATATATGAATCTGCATTAATATGCAAGGCCACATTCAATATATAAACAGTCGTTCTTGTATGTAAGATGGAAGTGTGATTACTAAAGTTAACCATAATTATTTTTGTTGTGTGGCTTGGATGTAGATTTATATATTTTGTTTTAAGATGTGACGTTATTCAAGTCTGAGGAATAGGAAACATCTGTTTCTCATCCACCTTTTATTGCTGTAAGAGCATAATCAATACATGGTCAGTGGAGAGCTAAGTGGGGTTAATTTTCTGGTTCTTGGAAATATTTGCTCTCTTACAAAATCTTTGTTTCTTTTGAGAGGCCTGAACCAGAGCTAAAAGCAGGGATTAACACCAAGTCAAAATTTTGAGCTTGCTACAATCACATGACCAATCAAATATTGCTGTTCTTGATAACGATAACTTGTGTGTCTTTGCAAATAATTTGTGCGATGATAGTTTTTTTTCCTAATGTTAAATTTAAACTTTTTTTATCTATACAAATTTTAAAGTTTTTATTTTTTTTATTTATGTTTATGTAAAAAGGTAAGACGTATCCATGATAGCAAACCTTGTCTCTATATTCTTTAGAGAATCAAAAATTCAAAACAACACCATTTAATCGAAATTGAATGCAATTTAAGACATCCTTGCTGAATGAATATGCTATTTGCTGTTCCTATATCTTTAATAGTGTATATTTTTCCATACATAAAATGGCAAACAAACATCTAAACTAATATCCGTTAGTAGTGCTGCACAAATAATCGAAAAAAGATCACGATCGCGATTTGACTCCCTATACGATCTTAATCCAGCATCTTTACGATTCAGCCCATTATATTTTCAAGTTTAGGAGAGAAGCATAGGCAGTCGCACAAGTCTTCACATTATTTTGTGTTGCTCAGTATAGTGGGCATCTCCAAATGGTCAGCATACTGTGTGTATATAAGGTATAATTCACCCAAAAGTGTCATTTTTGTCTTTATGTAATGACGTTTTGCTGAGAAGATGAGGTGTTGAGGTGACGCACTGTTTGTTTACTACAAAGAGGACATGTGCGGCCCCGAACGTTGTCTACTTTAGTTAATAGAACATGCATAGGCTGTGAATAACAGGTAATAAAGTTGTTGCACAGAGCGATCGTTTGGGAGTCGTGCTGGAAGTATTATTTGCATGTATGTTTATTTATTTATTTTCCTTAAAGTGATGGAAAAGAAATTGCGACCGTTTTGGTCGCATATGCGCCTGAAATTTTATCTATGCAACTTTAAAATATATTTGGGAGCATTTGTGCGACTGCATAAAATTGATGTTGTGTGACCAGTTTTCACAGCAAAATGTTCACCACATGAGCAGAATTAAAAAAACACCAAACGTTAACGCAGCGCTCAGGAAGGGGTTCAAACAATTGACATGTCAACTTGCTGCAGTAAACAAAGCCCGCAATGCTTGCCCCGCCTTCAAGCTCTTCTTATTGGCCCACTGCGCTACCACAGATCGTGAATGGATTGGTTAATATCAGCTGCAAATCACTCAGTACGATGACAGGGAGCTACAGCCGCGAAAATGTAAAGGTCTGGATCCGAGAGAATGAAAACAACACTGACAGATTTTTAGTTTTAGAAATCACCTAAGTTACAAATAATGGTAGATCTGATTGGTGATCATGTAATGAATGTCATTCCAGCATTCCATACACTTTTCGAAGAGTGGATAAAAGACTTCCAGTGTTTAAAGTCCACTGTAAAAATAACTAAAGCATTCACCCTAAAGCCGGTGGGACAGAGGTTTCAGGTAACAGTGTTTGCCACTAAATCTACACATTTTAAGCATGAGATGTTCTAACATTATTTAATCATCACGATACTGTCAGCCGTGCGACTGACACTGCGTTCACCATCGTTAAAGAGCATGCAGTCATTGAGATGAAACTAATGTTGCAGCTCATGAAAAGAATGTGCACGTGAATGTAATCGAGTCCTGATCTGTCTTCTGTGTTGCACAGGTAATGAGGATGGTTCGTGGGAGAGCGGCTTGACCTACGAGTGCCGAACGCTGCTCTTCAAAGCCATCCATAACCTGCTGGAGCGCTGCCTCATGAACCGATCCTTCGTTCGCATCGGCAAGTGGTTCGTCAAACCCTACGAAAAGGATGAGAAGCCCATCAACAAGAGGTAAAGTACTTGTTGTGCAAATTGACGATTGAAACTGTGGCTGCTGTGCGCCTTGTTTACGTTACGGCGGCAACCTGGTGTGTTTCATGCCCAGCGATGCGGATGCATGCCGTAAGCTGCAGCATTTAACAGCATGATTCTCATTGTTTGTCACAGTAGACGAGTGACATCAGGCGGCTGGCATTCTTGTGTGAAGAAGAGCCCCCGTTCTGGAATCCAGCGATTCTGACATGTAACCTCATGGGATTTCTGCTTGTTTGTTTGCATCTGAGTTTTTTTTCCAGAGTGTCGTCATCCCTGTGAAGAATTTAAAGTGAAGTATTCAGATAATGTAGGGAAGGGTGAAAGACGAGGTCCGTCTAATTGTGTGTCTTATTTGCATAGATGTCATTGGCACCCTCAGGGGAGAGGTGTTGTGGTGTGTCTGTTGGTGGAAGTATTGGCTTCCTGTAGAGCTGTGTTCATGCAGTGAACTTGTGTCAGTTAAGGATGCAGAAGCTGGAAAGCAAAGCTGCATCCTCTGTCTAAGTTTTAATGAAGAGCTTACTCTTCTCACAAAACACTGACTATGCGGTTTCACACTAGGTAGGTCAACAGGAACCACCATTTCGCTTTCACTTGTTCAGCTCTGCCTAAACTTGAAAATTTGTTAGAAAACTCAGTTAGAAATGTAAAAGTTCCTCCTAATAAGAATCAGTACTCATGGCTGAGCATTTCTGTTGCTTTTTTAGTAGTTGCTGAAGGGTTTGAAAGCTGTTGGCTTGAGCACTCGACTTACACCCCATTATTCCAAAATTAGTGATTTGTATGATTTAAAAAGTTTCTGTTTATCAAAACTGTGTCCAGTTAACTAATATAGATAATACAAAGTGTTTTGGAGCATTCATTAATAGATTGATGTCAATACTATAATATACGTTAGTCAACAGTTGAAGTGGATCTAAAGAGCTTTTTAAAATTGTCCATAGACAAGAATGTGCCCAGCAAGCATTTTTTTTTTTTTTTTTTTTTTTTTAAGATGTCTAAGCAAAGTTGTCTTGGCTAAATTTGGGCTGTCAGTGAAAATTTTATAGTAGATGTTTAAGAATAGACCAAAACTAGACAGGTCTTCAAATAAACAGAAATGAATGACTATACATATAAAGTCTGTCTTTTCTGTATAATTAACGACTAGTCTAGCTTTGGGCTATTCTTAGATGTCTATTAGATTTTCACTAGCAGCCCAAGTTTAGCCTTGTTTTAGCCAATCTGTCTACGTTTAGATGTCTAATAAATACAAAATTGTTTGCTGGGTGTATTCATACTTAGTACAGTATAAGGGACTGTTTACATATCTGCACATGCAAGTTCGTTATTTTCAATGGAGGCATGTGGCTTGCATGCTCATATTGGGAGCGACGCGATGTGCTCACGCTTTCCAGGCGCACCTAGTTGAAAACATCTCAACTTTTCAAAATGCTGGGAGCGCACCTCAGGTCATGTCACAATAACTGTCCAATAAGCTTTATGCTTTGTATGGATTATACACATTTCAGTAGACTAATTACCTTCGACAAACACAGAGCACCCAAACACTGCAGTGCTTTTTAATTTTCTCCATGAATAAAACTTATATTAGAGCTGCAGCAATGTTTTGTTTGTCATCCTCTGAGAAAACAGTTGATGGTCACATAGCAACAACTAAGGAGCGTGAGTGCAAAGCATGTTGAAAATGATGAAGGAAGTGAAGTGCTCACGCTTTCCACATGCTTTTAGACGCAAAATGTGAACGGCCCCTAATACACTAAAATGGATCAAAACTGTATAGCTAGCATTTACTATAAATTAATATTGTATTTTTCCATGGGTGTAATGGATTGTGTGTGTTTGTAGGCAGCTAGTTGGTTTGCCAGGTAAAATTAAAATGTGCAAAATACTGTCTGTCTGACAAACTTTGCTAGTCATGTTTTAATGAAACCACAACATTTTATTGCTTTATTTAGATTTTAGCAAATACTAATGTGAATACAACTATTTTTTTTACTTTTTTGACACAAAATTTAAGGTTAAATATATTGAATATATTTAAGAAATAGCTAGTTATTTTTTATATAACTATATTATTTATATATATATATATATATATTTTTTACAATTTAAAAACACAATTATATACGTTAATATTTTATTTTATATATTAGGACCATTCTATTTTGTCCATTCTTCAACCATCGAAATGTGCTGATTTAATTAGTTTTTTTTGTTTTTTTTTTTCAAAATGCAAAGTTAAGAATTCTTTTATAATATTGCTTGTTGTAATAGAGGTTCATGATTAATTGTGACCTCGATTCAAACCACTGTGCCATCTCAATTCCAAATGGCGCAATTTGCATTGAGCATTTCCATGCAAATGTTAACCTTGCCATAAAAAAATTTAGTTTTCGCCAAAATAGCAAAACCATTTCTGCGTTTTTTGTGTAGGTTTTTATTTTACAGTGCTATAAAAATACTCAATATCTCTGTCAATGTTTTCAAACAATTATATTTGATTTACCAAAGTCACACAAGTGGCAATTTCATCTGTCACATCCATAACGGAGAAACGTCACATCCATAACAGAGCTTTTTCCTCATAAATGCAAAATCAAATAAAATCAATCATGTTTGTTCTATACAGAGCCAACTCTTATCCTGTTGATTAGCATAGTTTATTTTGGGTTGTGCAGTTAAATTCACAGAATTTCTACAAAATATGTTGTTTACTGTAAACTTGCAGACTTTTTTTGTTTTGTTTATTTTCTTCATTTAAAGTATAAAAAATGTTTGCAGATTGATACTTTTCTGCTCCCATAACTCTGTGGTCAGTTGTTTGGGAAAATATAAACCGATGTTTCAATATGATGTTAACAGATACTTCCTCTGTCAATTTATATTTTGAGATTTTACTGCAAATGTGACATCCATAACGCTGGAATTGCTCATATGTTTGTTAAACCTTTGATCACAGCAGTGCATTCTAATTTGTGATTGACCCAGAGGGAGTAATCGTCAGGTATGGTAAAGAAACAGCTTCAGCCTTGAGTTTTGTCAGCCAGTATTAATATTTTCTCTTAGCTACAAACATTAAAATTGTTACAGAAGTATTGAGATTAGTGTTTGTATCTGAATTAAAAACTTTCAAATGAAGGTTTAAATTTGGATAACTCTGTAGTCTACCTAAATTTAAAAGCAGATTAATCAAACCAAATCAAATCAAATCACTTTTATTGTCACATCATCAGCAGCACGTGTGCTATGATGAGTGAAAAGCTTAGGTGCTGGCTCCAGACAGTGGAAAAGTTTATTAACTAACTTTTTTTAACTAAAAGTTTATTAACTAACTTTTCTAATAATCATTAGATCAATCTGTTATCAAAGTAATCATTTGTTGTAGCAGTTCAAATGTCTTTACTATCACTTTTGATTTTATCCATCATTACTGAATAAAACTTCTATCAAATACTGGGATGTTTTTTTAATAAATGATGGTGTGTATAGGGCTTTGCATAAACTTTGAAGCTCCATATGTTTGTTTTGGTATTGTAGTGTTTTTTCTGGTGGCGTGACGCATTGACACTCCTAAGACCTCAACAGACTTGAGGAATGCAGAATATGAAGCTTCCTCGTTTCTTTCTCTCTCCCCCCCCCCCCCCTTTTTTTTTTCTTCTCTCATCCGTGCCTGGCACTGTACAAGGTGATGCCTGCGCTGTATTGTAGGCACTGTTGGCTTAAAGGCAGGAAGTTCTGGTTCCCTGGGATGAGTCTTTCTGAATGAGAATGGACTATGTGTTTAGGGATGCAAAAGAGAGAACTCGCACCGTAAAGTTCTGGAAAGACCCCTTTTAAATGGCATTAAAGAGATTATTGTCTAGTATAAAATGAATGTAGTGCAACTGAACTGAAGAGTTTAAAATTGATGAATGATAGCATAATTCTTTATATCCAGACTTAAATGGAAGTTAACCATTCACAGTGTAACAGAAGTAGAAATATCTCTCTTTTTGTCTATCATGAATGTATCCAGGTGAAATAACATCTGTTATGCATTGTTTTGAGAGAGATTTTCATGTGAGCTTGCAATCAAGTTTTAGCTGACTAAAGGACTGGAAAAGTTTAGCATAATCATAAGCGAGAAGACCCAGATGTGATATTTTAATATTACTAATTAATATTAATAAGTATAAAATAATGAACACATGATTGGCTGAGATCAATAATATGCATTTAGAAGATGGGGGGGGGGATTCATTTAATACCACCTTCTAAAGGAGCCACAAGTCTATGTATGATTACAGTGCATTTAAAAAAAAAAATCCTGATGACAAATCCACCTATCAGAAAAGTTGCTGTCACCATGGAAACAGAAATGGCGGCAGAAGAGCTCATGATCAACTGCCCTCTCTTATGAAGCATCGCAGATAATGTTTTTCCCCTATATATAGACTAATTTTTGTGTTTTGCAAATAAACCTTTACTGGTATACTTTTTAAACCTAATATTACTGATTAATAACGTATTAATTATATGATTTGTGCAATAAAATAAATTATTATTTGTTTTTCTTTAAAGAAAATCCATATGGATAAAATAAACGAAAAAAAAAAAGTGAACTAAAGCCCCGTTCACCCCAGGGATAACAATAACAATATTATTATCCACAACAACTTGCAACATTAATTTTGTTTATTGTGCAGTTTTGTCATTTGTCACTTTAACTCAAGCTCTATAAAACAGGATTGTTTCTGTTTGGCTGTCAGTGTTCATTAACTGGAGAAGAATCACTGTGAAAATGATTATACAGCTATGGGAAAAAAGTATTTTTGAAAAAGATAAAAGCTCTAAATGTTGTGTGTTTTATTGTTGACAAAGCAAACTAAAATGAAATGTTTCAATATTGTAAATTGTCAGATTTTTTTTTTAAATGTAAATACTGTCTCTTGAGGGATAGAGGACAATGCAAAAACGGAAAGCACAAAAACGGTCACGGGGTAGTTCTCCCCAAGGGGTTCAAAGATAATATTTATTAATATAGACTTTTAGATACAGACACATACTATTTTACGGTACCAAGCAGCTTCAGTACAATTTGTGTTTAATAATAGACATGCACAAAATTCAACTGTGTTTTTATTTTTTCTTTCTTTTTTTTCTTTTAAAGCAATAAAAATTTATGCAGTCAACATACTTGTTTTGACAGCTAATATGCCAGTGATTTGATGCTTTGCTAAAGTTGCAAACACTTTTACTGATATGAAAATGCTTTTTTTTAATGCAAAATTTATTTAAACAGCCAGTTATTCCTTACACTGATTAAGAAACTTGAATAGGCGACTACAGTAAAGAATCCGCTCTAAATGTAAAATTAAATAAATTGCTAAATGCTCAACATATGAAAGTGTAAAGCATGCAGCCCACAACTTCAATTCAATTCACCTTTATTTATATAGCACTTTTACAATGTAGATTGTGTAAAAGCAGCTTTACATAGAAGATTATAGTAAATTGAAACAGGGTCAGTTCAGTTTTCAGTGTTTATGTTCAGTTCAGTTTAGCTCAGTTCAGTGTGGTTTAATAATCACTACTGAGAGTCCAAACACTGAAGAGCAATTCCATCGATGCGCAGCTCTACAGATCCCGAACCATGCAAGCCAGTGGCGACAGGGGCGAGAAAAAAACTTAACCAATTGGCGTAAGTAAAGAATTTAAAAAACCTAGAGAGAAACCAGGCTCAGTTGGGCACGACCATTTCTCCTATGGCCAAACGTCTTGTGCAGAGCTGCAGTCTAGGCGCCGAAGGCTGGAGAATGCTGGACCTCAGCGAAGACTCGTCTGTCCCTGGAGCGTCACAGGAATCAGTCTCATGCTCTCCACTCTTCAATGACCACCACAGCAGCTGCTCAGGATATGGCCTGGTCCAGGATTATGAAAACCTTGGGATCATCTCATCGCTGGTCTTGGATCGCATCAGTGGTGCTGCAAAGTCTGAGGGCCTTGGGATGAGTATCCCCAGGTGGAAATAGAGAATAAGAGAATAATTAGCGTAGCTGCTGTTCATAGCGTTTATAAACGAGATGCAAAAAACCTGCGTGGGGCACACTCATGCATCATACCGCTAAGTGATGCACTGATTGTATGCTTTGCTAAAAAGATAGGTTTTTAATTTAGTTTTGAATTGCAAGAGTGTGTCTGAGCCTCGGACATTATCAGGATGGCTATTCTAGAGTTTAGGGGCCATAAATGAGAAGGCTCAAACTCCTTTACTTGTTTTTGCTATTCCAGGTACTACCAGAAGCCCTGAGTTTTGAGATCTTAAAGAGCGGGTTGGGTTGTAACAAGACAGAAGGTTGGTTAGATAAACAGGAGCTAGATTATTTAAAGCTTTGTAGGTAAGCAGCAATATTTTATATTCAATACGAAACTTAACAGGCAGCCAGTGTAAGGAGGATAAAATTGGGGTGATATGATCATATTTTCTAGACCTGCTAAAATGCAGATGCATTTTTGTACTAGCTGAAGCTTGTAAATAGAAGATGCTGGGCAGCAATATTAATCAGAGGATGTCATTGCGCTGCTGTGCCGTCAGCCAATCATTGCATTGCTGACCATGATTTCAAGAATAGATAGATCAGTCCTTCACAGCACAAGCTGTGCTCTCAGATCAATTCATCTGATTCAAGAACTTGTTTGAAGAACCAAATTAGCCAGAGATCGGTTATCAAGATTAAAAGATCCAGGATCTGTCAAATCATCTTAAATAATTTAAGCGAGCTACAAAGAACGGACCCCAGATGTTGGTAACAACCAAAACTCTATATACACAAATAAGACAATATTAATTAGTTTACAAATTAAGTTATGTGTAATAAAATGAAATAATGCAGGTAAAAAGTTTTGAACACGTGAAGGGAGCTGTAGAAAGGCAGTGAAAGCCCAGACAGCAGCTGAAATTTCTCAGTAGTTCTTCAGAAACCTTCTGCCCTTCGCCATTGTAAACTAATATCAACTGCTTTTGTCCAACATCTTCATTATCAGAAGGAAACTCTCAAATGCTTTCAGAGAAAGAAAATCAAGCTGTAGAATGGCCCAGCCAATCACCTGACCTGAATCAAATATAAAATACAAAATAAATATCAGATTTGATAGATGAGATCCACAGAACCTTCAAGATTTTTACACTGTTGTCTGTGAAAATATCACACCTGAGCAATTCATGTGACTTAATTCTACATATGAGAGAAGTCTTTAAGCTGCCATCATCAAAAAAACATTTTATATAAGGTATTAAATACACTTTAGTAGCTCAGTACATTATCCTTGTGTCATTCCATTGTTATTACACAACTTATTTTTTCAGATTTTTTAGGATTTTGTTTTATTTTTATATTTGTGTTGTTTTTTTTTTTACCAAAATCTGGTTCAATTGCTTGTCAACAGATCCTTTAGAATATTTTTCCCAGTAAAAAAACATGAACGACTAAATAATCTTTCCCCCACTGTATATCATTTTGTTATTATCAAAATCATTCTTTGTGTGAAAGGGGCTTAATGCTTCTGGAAGAAAAGTGAGTTCAGTAGATGTTTCCGAAAGTGTGAATTTGATCACTCATCATCAGCATGTTTGGTTACACTATAACAGCTGTTTACTCTAGCCTGCGGGTCACACTCTCACAGGTGTCAGGTTGTTAACTTTGAGAATGTGTGCTACAAAGCAAGTCAAAGTGTGAGACGTTCTTTATGTGTTCAAACGTTTAATCAAGCACTTCTAAAACCCTGAAGTCAAGAGAGACTACTCTGAACTTGTAACAGTATACCCGCATATCTAATGTTCTAGTATTTCCTAACCCTTTACTCATGGTCAAGGTTCAGTCAGTAACTGGGCACTAAGCCTGTAAACACTGCGAAGAGCTCAGCTGTCATCACACCGTTCGCAAAAAGACCTCCAGGACATGTGCTACTTTCTCCTAAGCTCTAATTTGTGAATAATCCTCCATATGTTTGTATCTCTCTCTCTACAGTGAGCACCTGTCCTGCTCCTTCACGTTCTTCGTGCATGGAGACAGTAACGTGTGCACCAGTGTGGAGATTAACCAGCACCAGCCTGTTTACCTGTTGAGTGAGGAGCACCTGACTTTGGCCCAGCAGAGCAGCAGCTCAGTTCAAGGTAGGAGCATTGCTGTATGGTCATCAAGTCTGTCATATATGTGGTTGGAGAATCCACTTCAGACATGGGATATTGCGTACAGTGTTTAAATATGTATAAGTTATTGGTGCTTTTTTGGTCGACTTATATTAACAGTGTTTGTGCAAGGGGCTAGAAGTATTTGTATTTGACTGTTTACAGATTAAGTACTTGAAATCAGCAGTTTATAAAGGATTTGAGGAATGTTTAATTTTTGAAAGACAGTTGATCAAATTGTGTTGTTATACTGGACATTTGATTTTGAATGCATTTAGATTACCTTTAAATTGTGATCTGATGCTTGCTTAATGTTTTATTTTACAAAAAATATGAAACGCCGCAATTAGTTTAAAAGTTTTTGGTTATAAATTTTGCTTAAGCACCAAAACCATCATATTAGATAGAATCCTGTATGCTGGTGTAATGACGGAAGTCCAGTTTTGAAACATAAAAAAACATCTAATGCTTACTATTAAATTAAATATCATTTTTGCTTTTGAAGTTAATCTGCTGAATTAGATGATTGTTTTATGACCAATACATACCAAGAGCTGGGTTTGGTGTGGTCCACATGTCGCCGTTCGTCAGGTTAACATCGTATCTCGTTGACTGGATTCAGCATGAAAATTAATCAGTAGTAATGAAGTAACATAGCAAGTAAACAAGTCAAGTCAAGAAGGAATACAAAGAGGCCGGCTGTAATTTCTCCACATTTCTCAAATATTTGTAAACGATTATTAGATTATCATGCAGGTGTCAAAACCAGTTCCTGGAGGGCTGCAGTTCTGCACAGTTTAGTTCCAACCCTGCTTTAACACACATAAGCCGCAGTCACACTAGACTTTTCTCCCCATAAACTTCCATTCATACAGAGGAGAATGCGTCAGACCGGAAATGCAAGCTTGTGCGACAAGTTTTGCAGTTCACTGTGTTGTAAAGTTCAAGCTTGGTGACCTGCGAAATCGTATCACGTGACTTTGCGAGACCAATCAAAGATCAAAACATGACCTCTTGGACAGAACTTTAAAATATGGACCAGTCGCTCACTTTTTAAAATGTCTAATCATCTTGTTTAATCCCGCCTCTTTTTGCAACGCAGTGCAAAAGAGTTTTGCATGCTCAAACTAGTGTGACCGCAGCATTACCTGTAGGTTTCAAACAAGCCTAAAGAACCTAATTAGTTTGGTCAGTTGTGTTTAATTAGGGTTGGAACTAAACTGTGCAGAGCTGTGGCCCTCCAGGAACTGACTTTGACACCTGTGGATTATCAGATATATTTACAAGAGGGAATCCCTCTGTGGTGAGTGACAATTACTGTGAAAATGGTACTAAATGCTTGCTAGTTTATGCTTTGCATGCACTAAGCTGAAATTTCAGTTTCCCTTTGTGAACAAAAAAACAGTCTATTGCCCCTTCGCAGTGTGGAAAGACACATTCTCTCATGCAGGTGGAGGACACACACACTGTTGTTTCAGTCAGCTGCCTTCCATTTAGTGTGTTCACGGGCAACTTTTTTTGTCCAGATGTGAGCCAACACAAGGTTGGGTGGAGCACTTGGGTTTCATCTGTGCTAGTTGTTTTGCGCCTGCTTGGTGTGTACTGCCTCTTAAATACAATGCTCTTTTTTTTAAGGCTGGGACAAAACCAAGCAAACGATGCAAGTCAAGAGGGAACTTGTAAGGAGTCGCCTGTGGTGACTGAGAAGTACTGTGGAAAAGTACATAAATGCTGCTCTGTTTTGCAGCAGCACTAGGTCCGGTTTTCTGAGTTTTCCAGCTGATACTTTGGTCGCTGTTCAATATAATTTTGAATCCATGGCAGTAAAATATCACTTCTATCTTATACTTAAGAATATTGCTAAATATAATAATGGATTAATATTAACTTCTCCTTTGTTGTTCAAGTGCAGTAGGATGGGTGGTCTCGTTGTCTTTGTCCCATTCCTTCACCACTGATTGGACGGCTGGGTACAAAGCAACAGGGATTAGACTTAAACTCTCTCAGCTACAAAAAATCAGACCAAACGAACTTGTAAAACATTATGACAGTGCATCAAAACTCAATGTAATAATTTTGCCAGAATGAACAAGTTTTACGCAGCATTTACACCTGGTCGGGAGCAGGTTTACATTATTTTGTACTGACTAACATTTGGAAAATCTATGTAAATAAAATGTACATAAGAACAGCTTTGGCTTTCAAGGTATTGAAGATCAAAGTGCATGATAAATGGAGTCTCCCAAAAGAAAGAACTGACTCTGAATTGTCTGAAATGTGTCGTCAGTAATTCCAGATTTCTTACAAACCTACGGTTTGTAACGTATTTGCATCATTCCCTTGTATAGTCTTTATTGGCTCTAACTATGACAGTAGACTTGGTGAAATTTGTACGCTTTAGCTTTGAAACCGAAAAGCTGACAAGCCCTCCCCTTTGTTCAGCTGTATTTTTTTGTGGTTTGTCGTCACTTCAGCAGTTAGACTAGCGGCAAACACATGTTTTGTCCTCCGAGCTCAAGGGTGCAGTAATGGAAGACCTACATCATGTTAACACCTCTGAGACGCTGCTTCTCTTGTGGTAGTCATTATCTCAATGTAGCTCCACTGTGGCCCTGATGAGGTGTTTTCCAGATTCAGTTCTTCTCCTGCTTTCAGCTTTGTTACATCACCATCACCCTCCAGGGTGCTGAGTTCACAAGCTTGTGACTTGTATTAGCCCTTGGAACAGTGTGTTTTATCCTGAACAAGATGCATCTGTGTTTCTCTTCAACCTGTTCTCCTATGGCTGATGTACGTCAGTTCTTAATCCACCTTTGGAAATGATGCTGCTTAATAGGAATTAAGCTCTGCCGTGTTGATTGCATGCTGTCAAAAACGTCATGCCTCAATTTGTGTAAGGCCATAAATGCCCCTGTTTCAGATTCTATCTTTTATGTATTGCATAATGTAGCTATTTGTAAAAGTAAAAGGCTTTTAAGTTATTGAAGATCAAAGTGCATAATAAATGTATTTTTGCAGAAGAACTGACACTGAATTGTCTGAAATGAGTCGTCAGTAATTTCAGATTTCTTACAAACCTATGTAGGTTTGTAACGCATTTGCATCATTCCCTTGTATAGTCTTTATTGGCTCTAACACTAATTGCTGGAATAGTTTATGTAGTCAACATGTCAACGCTTTTCCACTGTGTCCACTCTAATTAGGACTTGGGCTCTAATGGCACTTTTCCACTGAGTGGTACAGTGCGGTACAGGTCACCTTTATCATGCTTGCATTTCCACTGCCAAAAGGGTATCAATGGTACGTGGTGTATAACAGAAAGGTTGTCAATGTCATTCTCACTTGAGGAAATGTCAAAGTAAAGCTGTATGTGTAGTTCACATATCATATGAGAAGCACTTCTCACAAAACGGATGCTTTATACACATAAATACTTGTGTATAAATGTTTATTACTCCCCTTTCTATGAACATAATTTGATTATAACGGCAGATCAATGATAATATAGCCTAAATGTAATAGCCTACTGTAATGTCTGCAATTATATAAAATATACAGACCCTTACAGTCTTTAACATGTTACCAATGACAGAAAAAAATACACACAGCATACATTCAGTCCTTATTTGAGTTCAAAAGCTGATGCTTCAGTATATATTATTAAAATTTGTTTTAATGAATTTAAGATGAATAAAAAAAATTCATGAATGTATAATAACAAAACTAACATCCTGTAAACGTCCTTTTACTGGTATTTAAAATAAAATATTCCTCATTGCCAGATTGATTGTGAGAAACCTCTTTATCTGAAGCTTGTTGGTGCCGCATTATAAATAGCTAACAGGCAGTGGTGTAAAGAAACCAATCACAAATACTCAAATTACTGTAGTTGAGTAGTTTTTCTCAGGATTTGTAATTTACCAAGTAGTTTTAAATATGTGTAAATTTACTTTGTCTTGAGTACATTTTTAGTGCTGTATTGGTACTTTTACTCCACTAATTTCCTTTAACCTGCTGCCACTACTTTATTTTCTTCTTGTCTATGGGAACTGGCTAAATAGAAAAATCTGTTCTACAATTCCTGTCCAAACAAATTGCACATAGAAAGTAAATCTCATCTGTTTTAACAATTTCAAAACATGGTCACTTTATAAAGGCAGCAACCTAGTCCTAATAACTAAATGCACTACAGAATGTTACATTCACACACACACATGCACAAATTGCATATAAACGCATCAGTATTTCACAGTGGAATACTCGCTACTCTTGAGTTCTTTTTTTAAAAGGGCTACTTTTACTGTACTTGCACTATATATTTGGGCAAGTAATGTTACTTGAGTATGATTTTTCAGTACTCTTTCCACCACTGCTAACAGTCAAGTATTGGATTGATTGATTATTTTTTTCATTTTCTTCCAGTTGTTTTCACCGTAGTGGCTGAAGATTGGCCTTGGCAGAGCTCTTTCACAGGGCTTGTGCACAGTTATCTGGCATATGTTAGTTTATTAAACATCTCCCAGACAGCAATCTGATGCTTATGTTTGACTCTTGTATGTTTCTGCAAAAGCAATGATGTTCAATGCCAAATGTACTCATTCTTCTTATCCCCTCATGTTTTATTGTCTTGTATATTGGGGCCAAATATCCTCTCATGTAATACTTATTCACATGAAAATATAGTATACTGTAATGGCAGTGTCTCCTACAATAAGCTAAACTCAATTAGTATGTTGTAAATGGATATGAACTCTTGAGCTGTAGATATTTTGATTACTCATACATATCCAAGTTGAGACATGCCAGGTTTTTTAGTTTGGCCAGTGTTTCTCATTTGTGTTGAAGTGTCACGAAAAACTCCCTGTTTGTGCGCAGGCCAGATCTCAGCACCGTTTTGAATAGCATGTAATTGTAGGTGTGGAAAGCTGCAAAAGTTGTAGGAGTGGAGATAATGCAATGTTTGTGCTCCAGTCGGTTTGATATTGCCTTGCGTTTAGTCATCAGATCTGCACTCTTTAACTCAAATGTTTAAATATGTTGCAGAAATATATACAGTTAAAATTACATTACTGTTCAGTTGTTTGGGGCTAGTTAGAAATATATTTATAGCAAGGGTGCCCAAACTTTTTTGTATGAAGGGCCAAAAAACAAATATCATTGAGTGCCGTGGGCTGAAGGTAAACCTAACCAAACTATATTACATAAAATTTGTCATTGGTAATTTCCTAATTTATTTAATAATATTATTGATAAATATAAAACATCACTTTAAATCATATCAACTAATGCAGTATAACTTTAAATTTTAACCTAATGCAATAAAAAACAATCACATTTATATCACAGTGGAGTTCAGTGCTGAATACACTAGTCAAGCAAAATCTGCACTTACCTTGACTTGTTTACCAAAGTCTTTGCATAGTCCTCTATGTACATTTTAAAATTTTGACTAATTTACACCCTTTAATTGAAACATTCAGGTCCAATCCCAATAAAGTTTTGTACTGATACCCTTTCCCTTGGCCCCTGAAACATAGTGTGAAAGGGAAGTGCTTCAAAATTTGGAACAGCACTACAACACCTGCACACGTCATCATATGTCCGCTAGTTCTGGCTTCATATGAGATCGACGATTGTGACTGCTGTAGTTACACCAGTTGCGTTATTTTTTTGGTATTTATCTTGAGGAAATCACTGAATGCAACGATATCATGTTATCATAATGATATAATGTGGCAAGATCATAACTGTACTGTGCAATTACTCCAGGCCATATTTATCTATGTAAATACACAAAAACAACATTATTGTTTTAACAGACACTAAAATGGTAATTCCCAGCCAATGGACAATATTTATTATTATTATTGTTGGCCTTTTTGTCTTCATTAGATAGGACTGTAATTAAACAGGAAGTGAAGTGGGAGAGAGGAGGGGGGGTAGGGTTGGAAAAATGTCCTTAAGCTGGGATTCGAACTCGGGACGCCCTGAAGTGCTACCGCACTATATGTCAGCGCACTAACCACTAGGCTATTGCGCCAACCAGCCAAATGTGACAAATGTGAAAGTATGTTATGGGACTACTATACACGAGTTAATATTAGGGATTATAGATAACAATTTTTTTTTAAAAGCATTACTGTAAAATACGAACGTGGTTATGCATGTATTAAAACATATGCTTGTTTGTTGTAATAATTTGTAGTAATGACAAAAATATACTCATTTGTGCATCTCTTTACTTCCGTGAGCAGCCAAGCTGCTGTCGTAGATGCTATATTCTAGAAAATTTTCTTACCCCTTGGTTTTGAGTCTGATCCTTAAAAAAATCTCAGTTTCAAGGACTGTCTAGCCTTTCCCTTTAGCCCTATGCCTTCAAGCTAAAGAGAAAGGGACCCAATAAAAGAATTCAATTCAATTCATCTTTATTTCTATAGCGCTTATACAATGTAGATTGTGTCAAAGCAGCTTCACATGGAAGTTTATAGTGAATTGAAACAGTGTCAGTAGTTTTCAGTGTTTAAGTTCAGTTCAGTTTAGCTCAGTTCAGTGTGGTTTAATAATCACTACTGAGAGTCCAAACACTGAAAAGCAATTCCATCAATGCGCAGCTTTACAGATCCCGAACCATGCAAGCCAGTGGCGACAGTGGCGAGGAAAAAACTTCACCAATTGCCGAAAGTGAAGAATTAAAAAAACCTCGAGAGAAACCAGGCTCAGTTGGGCACGACCATTTCTCCTATGGCCAAACGTCTTGTGCAGAGCTGCAGTCTAGGCGCAGTAGCTGGACCTCAGCGAAGACACGTCTGTCCTTAGAGCATCACAGGAATCAGTCTCATGCTCACCATAGCAGCAGCTCAGGATACGGCCTGGTCCAGAAACCTTGGGATAGTCTCGTCGCTGGTCTTGGATCGCATCAGTGGCACTGCATAGTCTGAGGGTCTCTAGATGAGTACCCCCAGGTGGAAATACAGAATAAGGAGAATAATTAGCATAGCTGCTGTTCATAGTGTATATAAACAAGAAGCAAAATCGTGTGTGGGGCACATCATGCGTCATACCGCTATGTAATGCACTGAGTGTATGCTTTGCTAAAAAAATAGGTCTTTAATCTAGTTTTGAAGAGTGAGAGTGTGTCTGAGCCTCGGACATTATCAGGAAGGCTATTCCAGAGTTTAGGGGCCATAAATGAGAAGGCTCGACCTCCTTTACTCGATTTTGCTATTCTAGGTACTACAAGAAGCCTTGAGTTTTGAGATCTTAAAGAGCAGGTTGGATTGTAGCGAGACAAGAGGTTGGTTAGATAAACAGGAGCTAGATTATTTAAGGCTTTATAGGTAAGAAGCAATATTTTAAATTCAATACGAAACTTAACAGGCAGCCAGTGTAAGGAGGATAAAATTGGGGTGATATGATCATATTTTCTAGACCTGGTAAGAACTCTGGCAGCTGCATTTTGTACTAGCTGAAGTTTGTTAATAGAGGATGCTGGGCAACCAGCAAACAGAGCATTACAGTAATCCAGCCTAGAAGTCATGAAAGCATGAACTAGCTTTTCTGCATCTGAGATGGATAGCATACTTCGCAATTTAACAATATTTCTTAGATGAAAGAAGGCAGTTTTTGTGACATGGGATATATGATTTTCAAAGGTTAAATTGCTGTCCAATATGACACCCAGATCTTTTATAGTAGAGCAAACTCTAACTTTGTTACCCTCTAATTGCAGGTCGAGTTGTGAGAACTGCTGTCTGCAGGATTTAGGCCCAATAAGTAATAATTCTGTTTTGTCTGAGTTTAAGAGAAGAAAATTGTTGGTCATCCAGTCTTTAACATCTTTAATACACTCAGTTAGCTTAGACAGTTTAGACATCTCATCCAGTTTAGTTGAAATGTATAATTGAGTATCATCTGCATAGCAGTGAAAACTGATCCCGTGTTTTCTAATAATGTTCCCCAGGGGAAGCATGTATATTGTAAACAGCAAAGGGCCTAAAACTGATCCTTGAGGGACCCCGTACTTTACTGGCCTTACTTGTGAAAAATGTCCATTAATATTCACAAACTGGTAACGATCAGCTAAGTATGTCCTAAACCATTGAAGAGCCTGTTCTTGGACACCTGTAGAATATAAGCGGTCTATGAGAATATTGTGGTCAATGGTGTCAAAAGCGGCGCTAAGATCTAGTAGAACTAATAGTGAGATGCACCCTTGGTCAGCAGCTAACAGTAAATTGTTGGTTATTTTCACTAATGTGGTTTCTGTGCTGTGATGAGGCCTGAAACCTGACTGAAACACTTCCAAAATATTGTTTGTCTGCAGAAAGGAGCATAATTGGGTAGAAACAACTTTTTCTAGTATTTTAGACATAAACGGAAGATTTGAAATAGGCCTATAATTAGCTAAGTTGCTCGGATCCAGTTGTGGTTTCTTAATAATAGGTTTAATAACCGCTAGCTTGTAAGGATTTGGAACATGGCCTAAAGCTAAAGAAGAGTTGATAACGTTAAGGAGAGGATCTCCTATAACAGGTAGCAATTCTTTCAGTAATTTTGTTGGAATTGGATCTAACATACATGTAGCTGGTTTAGAACTATTTATAACTTTATCTAGCTCTTCCTGTTCTATGATTTTGAAGCATTGTAGGTTATTTTGATTTAATGGAATGTTTACTGGATCTGGAGTATAAGGTGGTGCAGAAAGTTTAACATCTTCAATTTTCTGTCTAAAGCCTTCTATTTTATCACTGAAATAATTTATGAAGTCATCACTACCAATATGCGGTGGGACATTTTGTTCCAAGGATGACTGATTATTTGTTAATTTAGCAATGGTGCTAACTAAAAATCTAGGATTGTTATGATTATTTTCAATCAGTTTGCGGAGGTGCTCAGATCTGGCAGATTTAAGAGCCCTCCTATAGCTGGACATACTGTCTTTGTATGCAATTATAAAAACCTCTAAGTTAGTTTTTTTCCATTTACAATCCAGGGCACAGGTTGCTGTTTTGAGAGCACGAGTATGACTATTGTACCATGGTATAGTTTTATTCTATCTAGCCTTTTTTAATTTGATGGGTGCCACCGTATTTAGTGTGCTAGTGAAGATGGCATCCATACTGCTGGTTACTACATCAAGGTCATTTACGTTTGCGGGTGTATTTTGAATTAAAGAAAGATCAGGTAAGTTATTTATGAATTCATCCTTGGTGGATGGAACGATAGTCCTACCAGGGCGGTATATTGGTGCCGATCTGATAATTTCAGGTGAACGCAGTTTATATAGCAAGAGGTAGTGGTCTGTAATATCATCACTTTGTGGTATAATGTCTACATCAAATACCTCAATTCCGTAAGACAATATTAGATCTAATGTATGCTTTAAGCGATGGGTTGGACCAACAGCATTTTGTTTTATCCCAAGTGAATGTAGTAGATCCATAAAGGCGAGCCCTAGTGTATCATTGGAGTCATCTACATGGATGTTAAAGTCTCCTACAATTAGTATTTTATCAGTTTTAACTAGTAAGTCAGAAATAAAATCAGAAAACTCTTTTAGAAAATTGACATAGGGTCCTGGGGGTCTATATATGGTGATTATAGCGAGAGATATCATAGGTTTTTGCATAATATCTGGTAGCATAATATTAAGAGCTAATACTTCAAAGGAGTTAAACATAAGTCCCTTTCTCTGACTAACATTAAGAATATCACTAAAGATAAAGAATATCACTAAGAAAAGAACAGGGTAAGGAAATGGGCTAAGGGGTAGAATTAGTATTGGGCCTTAATTTCAGTTAGCTTTTGACAATAACACAAACAAACAAAAGGTTTTATTACATTTGAAATGACAATCTTTAAACCATCCACATCATTTTCCCTCTCTTCTGGGATGGTGGGTCAAGTCAAAGGTTACCATGGGCCATCTTTGCCCTACAGAACCTAGTTTGGGCATCTCTATTTTATAGAAACATTTATTCATCAAGAATGCACTCAACTGAGTGAAAGTAACTGTAAATTAATTTATAATGTTACAAAGTATTTAAAAAATCCTTTTGAACTTTCTCTTTATCCATGAATCCTGGAAAAAATTTAATAGTGGAAGCATTTTCAGTATTGATCATAAAATATTAACAATATAAATTGTTTATTGAGCAGCGAATAAGCATTATATTTAAAGAATCATCTGACATTAAAGACTGGAGTAACTGCTGCTGAAATTTAGACTTGCCATCATAGAAAGAAATTACATTTTGAAATATATTAAAAATACAAAATGGTCATTATACATTATTTTAGCATTAGAAAGCTTAGTTTTTGCACTAAAACTGTCCAGTTACAATCCAAACATTTCACATAGTAAGGCTAAAATAAATATCCATTCATTTGCTTTTTATATTTTGCGTCAAACATTTGTTAGCATTTGTTAATATTAGAACTTTTTAAATCATATGATTTCCTAAATATAATCCCAACATCCATTATCTTTCAAAAACATTTCATAACCCTTTCAATAGTAAATCTGTTTTACTGATTGTCTATTTTACAATCTAACATGAACTTGTGTAACTCTGAAATACAGACAGACTATTTGACTGTCATTTTATGATTACTTTTGTGGCTCTAAGCATTGTTGTCATGTTTCCACAAAGAGAACTGAGACTTTACCAGGAAGTATCTTTCTTGCAGTTACACTGACACAGTATTTGCTATATTTTCCCACAGTCATCCTCTCTCCGTATGGTCTGAGCGGGACTCTGACAGGCCAGTCCTTCAAGCTCTCGGATCCACCGACCCAGAAGCTGATAGAGGAATGGAAGCAGTTTTATCCCATCGGCCCCAACACCAAAGAGGTCACAGATGACAAGATG
This sequence comes from Danio tinwini, assembly GCA_903798205.1. Taxonomy (NCBI): domain Eukaryota; kingdom Metazoa; phylum Chordata; class Actinopteri; order Cypriniformes; family Danionidae; genus Danio; species Danio tinwini. The sequence continues at coordinate 4,228,536 of CAIGQZ010000379.1, read as the reverse complement.
GATGACCTCGACTGGGAGGATGATTCCTTAGCTGCCGTTGAAGTCGTTGTCGGTAAGACAGATATTTATCTCCATCTATTGTGATTTCATGGTCGCCTCAAGTGATTTGGAGTGTGAGTAATAATTAATGTGGTGCAGCTGGTGTGAGGATGGTGTACCCAGCCAGCCTGGTGCTGGTGGCCCAGTCAGACATCCCGCTGGTGGCTACAGTGAGCTCTTCCTCCTCCTCGGGCTCTTACGCTGGAGCTCCGCATAATCAGCTGGTCCATGGAGACACTGGCATCTCTTCAGTCACGCTTACTCCTCCCACTTCTCCTGAAGAGGCACAAGCAGGTACCATCACTTCTGTCTTAATTATTTCAAATGCTGTCATTTGTTCAGAATAATAATAGTGTATATGAGGCTTGACTTCACTCAATTTGGGTAAGATTTAATCCCTGCTTATATGGTCATACTACAGCATAGAGTTTCTTGCAGAGGAATTATGAAAATTCTATAAGTAATTAATATTTTAAAATAGATTTTATGTAAATATTGTATGTTATTATAAATGCATCTTTTGTTAACTTAAATGTCATATTAGAGGCAGAGACTATATGAATAAAATACTTGAATACATTGTAAATTATTTTTAACAGTATGAAGCAATTATAAATAGAATGTAGTAAATTTATCTTAGCATGACTTTTAGTATGGATTTATTAAAAGTGCTTGAATTTATATTTAGTAAATGAGTATGTTTACATGGACACCAATAATCCAATTATAATACGATTAAGACAATACTCTGATTAAAAGTCTACCATGTAAACAGCGATTTTTTTTTTTTTTTTTTTTTTTTTTTTTTTAAATTTATTTTTTTATTTATTTATTTATTTTTTTGATTATCATAATCAAACTAAACAGAAATCGGAATGACATGTGGAGTATGCCGATTTTACTCGCATTAATGAAGTGCAGTACAGACATGTAAACACCTTATTCAAACAATTATCGTAGTATAGGATTTTTGCCACATTTTGCGACAGGATATTTCATACACACACGGCTGTTTGACACTATTTTCTGCGCCTACCGAGTCGGTGAAGGACCACAGAAACCTGCATCGCGAAATGCTGAGGTCCATTCGGCATCCAATATCAAATTCCATTAAAACAACACTCTTCCAGCAGTTCATACTCTCATACTATATCTCGTTTGTTACGGGGGCATGCATGACGTTTTCCCAAATAAAAGTGAAAGCAAGCAAGCAGAATAATATTTAAAAAGCAAGCAGAATAATATTTAAGTTTGTTTATTTGCTTTAAGTGCTCATGTTGTTCTGTGCATGTATTTGAGTTTTGTTTGATGCAGAGTGTTTTCTTTGAGCAGGTCAAATTAAAGGTACAGTTCATATATCTGACTGCTTGTATTAAAGGACAAGATTGTATTACAATATAAAATGTATACATATAAAATATTATACATATAAAAATTATACATTTTAATACAAGAATTCTTGTGCTGTGAAGTAAAATATAAAATTGTGTATGGAAAACATTGTCAACGCATGAGACATCGAATTATTATTATCAATAGTAACTGAACCGTGAGACCAGTGTAGGTTCACACCTCTATTTAAATGGTAATTATTATATACTGCAATTATAACATCATATTAACATTTATGTGGTGTAATAAATGTAAATAATAATGAATATTATTAGAAATGACATGTATATTATAACACAGTGTTGTTATTATTATTCATTAATTAAATTTTTCTATTAAGTGTTCAATGATGAACTATGCATAACAAAACCAGTACAATCAACAGCACTTTCTCATTCTAAGTTGCTGTCAAAGCCATTAGTTATGTAATGCCTTCTATGTCCCCCCCCCCCACCCCCCCCCCCCCCCCCCTCGTTGTAGTCTCTCAGCCTGCCCAGAAGTGGGTAAAGCTCTCAGCAATGTCAGGCGCCTTTAGTGTGGACAGCAGTAGCCATCACGGAGGAAAGATCCCCCGCCGGCTAGCCAGTCAAATGGTGGAGCGAGTCTGGCAGGAGTGCAATATTAACCGAGCACAGAACAAGTAAGAATCTAAAATCTACATCATGACTGATTAGCCAGAGCAAATAACCTGGCAATGAGAAATAGATTGAGTAATAACAAAGCAAGTTCAGGCATTCACTTTGATTTGTTTTTTTGCAGAAGAAAGTTTTCAACCATGTCTAATGGAGTTTGCGAGGAAGAAACGGACAAAGCTTCTGTTTGGGACTTTGTGGAGTCGTCTCAAAGGTCACAGTGCAGCTGTTCAAGGTACGCTCACAGGCTTCACTTTTGCAACACAAAGGTCTTTATTTGAAAAATAAAATGATTTATGATTTTCATTTAACCTTTGCTTCAATAAGTTGATATAAATAAGTCCACAGAAGAATGAGTTAATCTCATCAATAGAAAACTTCTCTAAAACTGAATAACACCCGCCCCCTAAAAAATACAAACCGTGTTTTGCTGAGTATATATTTATGTACTGATCTTTTTTGGCTCTTTAGGCCTATCACAGATAAATCAATGATATTATAATGTTCAGTAGGTGGTGGCTAATCCATGTCTTTCAGTCATTCAGTTGAAATTATTTGTTCAGAATGTCTCATTTATCCAAAAATGAATCATTGGCCCACTTGATTAATTCAAAATAAAGTTCATTCAGTATTGAAACACTGCAATGAGATGTGCAAATGTTCTGTTTCCACTAGGGTTGGGCGATGTCGACCAGTTTGGCATCGTACAATGTCTAATGTAAAAAATCACAATGGTAAATTAAATATTTATAAATAATTAATTAATTCATAACGAATTAATTATTTGTTGCTTACTGTTTCCACTACCTGACCTGCATGGTCTTGGTTTTACCCATAACCAAATCATAAATGAATAAAGATAGGTTACACACAAATTACCACCTGTCAATCACTTTTTTCAGCGAGAGTCTGGCATGAATAGGCAGAGTGATCTGTGTCGTTATAATGGTGTCGACAAACCATTGGTAAAAAGGTGCACAGCCAACAGGAACCAACCAACAGTGTCTGAGGTTTTCTCTAAAATTACTAAGTACTAGTGTGAAAGCGAAAGATTGAAGCAGTGTACTGACACGTTACCTGTCAGATTCAAAAGACAGAAGCATCGTTAGATGGAGACAAGATTAATTAAATATCACATTTAACAACTATAGTGAGACATGATCCAGCGGTACATCCTTGATAAACTGTCCGACGTGCACTGCTCTCTAGGGTTTCGTGCTCAAAGCACCCACTGACTGCCTAGAGCTCAGATGTGCGCATATGCTGCAGCGCATGCCAGACTGTATGTGTGTGTGTGTAGTCACGTGATGTGCATTTTTTTATTTTTTTTTGCGGCATAGTGTCGAAGAAGATCTTTTCAGAAATGCTAGGTGAAACCCCAGTGTGGATGTGGATCATTCTAAAAGGCCATTTTAAAAGTAAGACGTAATAGTGTAAACGGGGCCTAAGTGTGTATTTTTCCTGAGCAGGTTGCTGCTGCAACGGGGGCGGGCCGGGGGATTGCGATGCTGGCTTAGCATCGAGATGTCTATTGGCCATCGGTGATGGGTGATGGCAGTGTCTATCGACCCAACCCTAGTTTTCACTTTCTTTTGAACATTTTATGTTGGGCTAAACAGGAAAAACAGGAAAATACTGTGTAAAACCTTCTAGAACTGTTGTATAAAATCAGCATCATGTTTGCAGTAAAGCTTGCATGCTAGAAAATGTCCTTCTTGCTAGTGTGATACTATATATATTGCCTTGAAATACTTTTTGTTGTAATTTCTTAAATTATAGTGTGTTTCTAATTGCATTTTGAAGAAGTGCTATTATGGATTTTGTTTATTGTTTTATAAAGTGATTGACAGTGTTTTTTTCACGTAGTTAACACTGCAATTACATTAGTATAACAGTCAATAGTTAGTGCATCCACAGTCCTCCTATAATTTCTGTCACTTGGATAAGTTTGTCTTTTAACACAATTGCATATGAGCTGCATGCTGGCTACTTTCATCTTAGCCCCAGGAAGAATTTATCGCTCTCTTGGAAACATTGGCTGTTTTTTTATATGACAACATCATTTTCAACTGGTTCGTTTCTAGTACTCAACGCAAGCACAGGATGCGTGGTTGAACCTGAATGTGCTCTTGATATTGAGGATGCAGACTTGGGTACAATAATCGCGTATAGTCCCAGAAGTAATTATGGCTTAATAGGAAGGAAACGTAGCACTTTTCTATTTACAGTTATTTACGGTTTAGAAATAGAACTTGTTTATCTCAGGAGATTCCCACAGCAAGTACGCTAAATTGAGATTGGAAGCAAACATTCTTATAAAAATTAAGGTGTAAATACTTGGAAAGGCATTTATTCGCTGAAATTTATATTTAAAGTAGTTTTGTGTTGTGCAAAGTAGTTTTGTAAAGGACAAAATGCATACAGTAATGCTGAAATATTATATGAAATATGTTATAATAATATATATTAAACGTGATGGTCGAGTGATCCTAGGAAGATTGTAGCATCTCATTTCTCAAAAAATAATTTGTGTTTTTGCGGGTTCATTTTTCCGAGGTAACCTAAAAGACCGGTCTCCATGAGAGTGCGAGTCTATTCTCTGAAATGGCCATTCTTTTATTTTTTTATTATTTTAAATACGAGGGTAAATCATAGGCGTTGTGTGATTGTGTGTTGCACGGTTTAAGTAAATTAGCTTTTAACTAACCTAACTGCAGTTATTGGGCTTAAGGCACAAGCTGCTATGGCAAAAAATATGTCAACTGACACTGTATTCTCGGTACTGCATTCACTCAGGAAGCAAAATGAATCTCATATATTGTTCCAGCACTTTGTTGTTTGTAATGAGAAAAGCGAGTCATTCAACAGACCTCAACATAAATGCCTCTGATTGGCCACTGCATTCATAAGATCATTAGAAACGCAAAAGAAATAGATCTAAATGCAATTTCAGGGATTGACAAACCTCATCTATTTATGACAGCACTTGTAATGTAATTTATTTGAATTATTCTTTCCTCCCCATTATTTTGGGCTATTTAGACCAAAAGCTAACATAATGCAAAGGTGTTTCAAACCTACACATTAAAGATTTACATGAAAGTTAGAATCCCCAAAAAAAGCATAATAGAGACACTTGAACTAAAACGTGTGAATGAATAAAAGCTGCCTGATAACATTTCTATCATTCGTTTTTCATTCCAGGCTTAAAAACCAGAAACAGCGGGCATGTAGCACCCCAGGGCATCCTCCATCTGCTGGCCAGCCTCCTCAGCCCTCTACCAAACACAAGATGGCGGAGAAGCTGGAGAAGGGGGACAAGCAGCAGAAAAGGCCCCTGACGCCCTTCCACCACCGTAGCTCTCTGTGTGAAGAACAACCCAGCTTGGAGCAAGGAGAGAGCGTTCACCGGCTTTGTCTGCAGGGTCACGAGGACAGCAGGTATCCCAGCCTCCACCACGCAGACGTCACCTCCAGCAAGATGCCAATGCTCCACAGCTCTGCGGATGAGATGGCAGGTTCCCCTCAGCCGCCACCGCTCAGCCCGCACCCCTGTGAACGCATGGAGGAACCAGCCGATGGCATGAAGAGTTCATCTTCACCTCTGCACCAACACTTTTACCCTCCTTCCTCAGAGCCCTGCCTGGAGCCCCAGAAACCACCAGATGAATCCACTTTAGAGCCATTGGCCTTACCCTGCCCACCTCCATACCCAGAGACACTAGAAGCCACCATTTATGTGGGCTCAGCCATAAACCCCAATGAAGATACGACGCATAACCCCTGGAAATACTTTAGGGTGCCTGGCGGGAGGAATTCAGATTTCCACACACCTCAGCTTCCTGTGGTTGCGCACTTTGAGGATGGAAACAGGACTGGAGGACAGGATGGCATTGTGTCCATTACTGAGTAAGTTTATATACCAATAATAACACTAATGGCTCGTTTCCACTGAGTGGTACAGTACGGTACGGTTCGGGTCGGTACGGGTCACCTTTATCAAGCTTGCGTTTCCATTACAAAGGGTACCCTTTTGGTGGGCGTGGTGTACTACAGAGAGTTTCAGTCGACGTCATTCTCGCTCGAATAAATGTCTACAGTAAAGCTGTCAGGTCGTTCACATTATATGAGAAGCTCTTCTAACAAAACAGATGCTTTAAACATATTAATACTTGTTTATAAATGTTTATTACTAACATTTCTATGAACATGATTTGATTATAACTGCAGATCAATGACAGTGTTACAGCCTACTGTAACGTCTGCAATTATATAAAATAAATAAATAAATGCAACATATATGAACACATACAGACCCTTACAGTCTCCGATATGTTACCAATTACAGATAAACGACACACAGCATACATTAAGTCCTTATTTGAGTTCGGCAATCCTTGTAATCCTGTCGGGCTTCTCCTTTTTTTCTGCGCTTCACTCTCGCGTTTGTCCTTTTCTTTCTGAATGGATCAGATGTCGAAGACGCTTCATTAATCACACACGCACATTATTATTATCAGCTCAAGAAGTTTGTTATATCAAATCTAGACGCGAACGCGGGCTCCCTGGAGAAAGCGAAAAACCGCTCGCACTTTTAGACGGCCTCATAAAACAACAACAGGACACGGCAGATTCTTGGCTTTGTGGTTGTTCATCAAGACAACGACAAGGTTTGTTTTGAGCCCGGGTCATCCATGTATCGTTATTATAGTTGTCTCGGCTGTGCATTTAAAAACATGGCGGCTCCATTGTTTTGATTCTGGCTAGCTCCACGAGATCGTGACGTATCTCTGTAAACCAATCAGCGTTCAGCTGCGCGTGTAGCTCCACCTTTGGGTACCCTTTCTCGTCTTTGGTACCCTTTCGAAAGGGTGCCGAAAAAGTGGTACGGTACGGATCGGTTCGGTACGCTTTTAACAGTGGAAACAGCCATAAAAGCGTACCGACCCGTACCGTACCACTCAGTGGAAACGGGCCTTATATACACGGAACACTGGTCCCACTTTATATTATGTGACCTTAGGGCGCACTCCCACTATGCTATCTGAACCAGGCCCAGGCGTGTTTCCTGGATTGTTTGAGAAGTGTAAGTGCTCTTTATCGGGCTGAAATGTGGATCAGTTGGCCTGTCCTGGCCCGGTTGGAAGAGGTGTGCCAGAGTGCGGGTCAGTTGGGCTTTGGTGCAGTACACTTGAGTGTGAGTGCAAATCGCTCTTGAGCCCAAAACTAAAGAAGCGACATTATTTTTAAGGGATGGTTTCATATGATTTTATCAATCATTCTTAATTTTCAATCAACACAAACTGTTGTAGTTTAGTAAAGATGCAAACCCCTCACTGCACGACAGCTGCACCTTCAGCAAACCTTTTAGTATGTGGAGCATGAGGACTTTTATAATAATTTATGAGCGTCAAAAGTTGTGAATCTGTTCGGCAAAAAATTTTGACTGCATGTCACTGCATCCCAAACGACTAAAAATAATACTAAACGATATAACTAAAGCAATGTCCACTGTGCTGAGCGAAAGTGCTTCTCTCTGTTAAACTGAACAGCACATCGTCGATGACGTAAGCATGCTCAGGCTTGGATGCAATGTGAGTGCAGGCTGTCGGGGGAGAGGGGAGGGGCACAACTGTGCTTCAGCGCAGTTCAAGGCAACCGCGCCTAGTAAAAGTACTCCCTTAACTACTACGTATTGCATAAGCCGTGTTTCCACTGTCATGCCTAAAGCAACAGGCCAGGGCCAGTTGCGTTTCCACAGTCACTTCCGGGTCCTGAACGGGCCAAAGCGGGGCTTTCTTTGGTCCAGTAGCCAGCCTTTTTCGGCCCGCCGAATACCTTGGTCCAAAGTAAGCCAGCTGGGGCTCGGGGTGGAGAAAAAGCAGAGGCTGAGTTTGCCGAAGTCTGGTAAAGATGGTGTTCAGCTACTACACTAGTTTTCCGATCACGCACAAGTACATGTGCCAATATATATATATATATATATATATATATATGAACATAAATAAAGACATATAGCTGGTCAGTTTAAGATATTCCATAAAACACCTTATCGGCTAGGGGTCATTTTAGCTTAAGATGTTTCCCTTTTAAATTTAATGGAGTTGCATCAAATAATATTAAAATAGTTTTTGTTGTGTGTCCACTTTTGTTGGCTCAACACAATAGTGTTGTAATCTAGATAAAATAGCCTAATTGTGATCATGTAAATAATTACAAATATCAGGGCTCGAAGTTGCAACCGTTTTGGTCACATATGCACCCGAAATTTTATCTATGCGACCTCAAAATATATTTGGGAGCATTTGTGCGAGTGCATAAAATTGTTGCGTGTGACCGGTTTTCACTGCAAAATGTTCATCGCATGCACGGATTTAGGCTACATTCACGAAGAATGCATCTTTGCACTTAACGCAGCACTCGGGAACAGTTTAAAAACTGTTGCCATGTCTACTTGCTGCAGTAAGCAAAACCTGCAATGCTTGCCTCTCCTTCACACTCTTTTTATTGGTCCACTGCGCTAGAACTGATCGCAAATGGATTGGTCAAAATCAGCTGTCAATCACTCGGTCAACGCCGTCTGCTTTCAGATGACAGGCGCGCTACAACCACTAAAATGTAAAGCGCTGAAGATTTTGTTTTTGAAAACCACCTAAAGCAACAAATAATGGCACATCTGATTACTGATTGTGTTGAATGTTAATCCACAATCTACATTTGTCGAAGAGTGGATAAAAGACTTCCATTGGCTTCAAGTCCGCTATGAAAATCAATAAAGCATTCACTGTAACGTCTGTGGGACGGAATTTTCAGGTAACTGTTTAGCCACATCTACACATTTTAAGCACGAGATGTTCTGTTTAATCTTTTATTTAATTGCCAGATGCTGTCAGCCGTGCAGCTATAAGTAAAAGTTAACACCACGTACAGTATCGCAAAAGGGCTTGCTTGCATTGACTAAGATTAAACTAATATTGCAGCTCATGAAAAGACTGGTATTGCTATTAAAATGATGTATACAAATAATAAGGTACATGTCAAAAGCATCTGTGCAATATCAGACATCACCCGTGAGAATACAGCACGTTAACAGATTGATTCATGTCAAGTAGTGCGTGCAGCGGTCCGTCCGTGTATCTTTTGGTCACTCAATTATGTTATAAAAATGTATTTTCTTGTGATAACGGGATTTCGTTGAGACATTTTCCTCACGCAAACATATATATTTTTTGCTTGTTAGTTTTGATTAGTGTTGATTTCAAATGCAATAAATCTGTTTATATAAAACTTAGCAGCGGTGCTCATAACTGGTGGTGCGACTAAATTTTGACTGGTACGCCTACATTTTTTTAAGTTAGGAGCACCAGTGCTACCAAGCAAAAAGGTTAATTTCGAGCCCTGGATATGCTTGTCTCCATTTTAGTTGTTTCGTGATGGTGTGCTTTATCTGCCTGATTCTGATTTTACTTTTTTTTTTTTTTCCCGCTTAACTGGGCGGGTTGTCTGACGTTTGATTCAATGGGCCTTCTGGGGGCGGAGTTTGCGTGTTGTGCTGCAAGCTATTGGCCCGGCAGTGGAAACATGACATTATTTCTGACTCTGTTTAAGCTCCCGGGCTAATGCCCTGGCCTGGCCCGGCCCGATAAAAGCCCTGACTCGCACTGGCCCGACAGTGGAAATGCAGCGGAGATTTGGCTATAGTGTACTATGTGTTCATATTGTATTGCAGAACACTTCTGGTGCTCTTGAGGTGGGATGTGGATATGGGTTAGGAACAGGTTTGATGGTCTGGGTAGGTCTAAAACTGGTCAACAGTGTATTTATAAATGTAATTACAGAAATTAATTACAGATGCTATTACATGCAAGTATTTAGTTAATCATAAGTACAATGTAAAAATGTGTATTTTGTAACTTAATTTTAGTGTTACTGCGTAGTAGTTAAGGCCACCTAATATAAAGTGAGACCAGAACACTGCTTTGTGTAATAAATTTAAAAAAATATTAAGTCCTTTTCTTTGGCTTAATAGAACTGAACTCTAACAATTTTTAGTTGGCATGATTGGTAGTAAATCTCAAGTACATCGGTTAAATGCCTTTTCAAAACATGGCCTCGCCTTTGTGAAAAAGGGATTTGTTTTATACTCGCCTGAGAATAGGTCAGCCTTTTAACATCTTAATTATGGATTGTAAATGCAAAAGGCAAGTTGCTCTTACACAAAGAACATTTATTTGGCCCTCTTTGCAAGTTGTTTTGCTTCAGTGGTTGTAAATAACATGAGGCAGCTTTGCTGAAAAATAATTGGTCCAGACATGTTTTTGACTAGTTAATGGCAGGAGCAGAGAGACTGAGCTGAACCCTGTTGATAGCCTGGTATTCTAGTGCACTGTCTGGGACCTAATGATGTTTTGCATGAACGAATAGTCAATATTCACTTAATAACAATAATAAAAACAATAAGAGTAAGTATTATTATTATTGTTATTTTTATTATAATTATTATAATTATTATTATTTGTGATAGCTTAAAGTAAGCGAAGGATTAATACAATAGCAGCATTTATATTGAAATGGTAAACCTTATTACATTCTAAATGTTTTTGCTGTCACTTCTGATTAGTTTATGCATTCTTGTTTAATTGTAAAAATAGTAACCTCTTTTCAGCCATTTTATATTTTATTTCATTCAGTGTAGTATGTAACATACCGGTAACACTTTACAATAGGGGACACATAGTGAACTAATGTCAACATTTACTAATGCATTATTAGCATTGCTTGTAAACATTAACTAATGTTAACAAACATGAATAAACATTAATAAATGTATTGTTCATTGTTTTACATGTTAATAACTACATTAACTATATGTCCCATATTGTAAAGTGTGACCCAAATACCTTTAGTTGATGTGCCATATAAACTTGGCTCTAGTGCGTCTCAAATTCCACTCAAATTCAAATGTCCATTTTGATTGACATTTGCATTATAGAAGTCCCTTTGGCAGCATATTTCAGCTGATTAATTGACTAATTATTTGGCAAATGCTTATGTGCTTAATCTACCATATCCTACAGAATATATCAAATTCATTATAAACGTGCAGTTATTAATAACAAGAACAGGTTAAATGAAAGGCCCTTGCATTGTTGCTCTCGTATAACAGTTTAAAGTGTCCCACTTTTAAATATAATGCCATCTTAGGCCATTTATTTTGTTTATACACTTAAAGCGCTGATAGCAACCTGATCATTCAGACTCCGTTTCTTCCTATGACTAGTTGTGTAATATATTATGAGGGTGTTTTTTTCTTTTTTAGGATGATGTCCTCTTCCAAAAGGCCTCTGAAGGTGTCTGAAGAGCTGGTGAAGATGTACGAGCATAAGAAAAACCAGTATCTATCATCGGCTGTGTGTGATGAAGATCCAGAGCGAGAATCTGATCCTTACGCTTTTGAGGAAGGAGACGAGGAGTTCAGTTTCTCTGATAAAGACAAAAAGCCTGGACCCGAAAGAGAGGCCGGGAAAAAAGCTAAGGTCAGACAGTGATTCTTTTAGAAGAATGTTAAGTCAAATTAAAGTTTTTATTGATTAAATTATTTTTTTGCTTGACTTTTAGAGGGAGGATGGCAGTTCATCTTCTGATGGTGAGTGGAATATCCTGACATGTTATTTCCCAAATAAAATTGGGTAAATTCAGTGTTTCTGAGGTTCATCTCAAACATTTGTTGTTTGCACAGATGCCCAGGGTTCAGGTGGTAGTAAACCACTTCCTACAACCAGTTTGATCCATGAGACAGATCTGGTCGTGTCCATTAATGACCTGGACAACCTTTTTAACTCTGATGAGGATGACCTTACGGTTAGTAACCACTACTTGCATGCACACTGTGATGCTTTGTTGTAGAAAGTGAAAAAAGTTTAAGTCACATGAATTGCTCAGGTGTGAGTTTTTTTACAGACTTCAACAGAGTGTAAAATTCTTACTTGTTCTGTCGGTCTCGTCTATCAAATCTGATCTTTAATTTATATTCTCTATTGGATTGAAGTCAGGTGATTGGCTGGGCCATACTACAACTTGATTTTCTTTTCCTAAAAACATTTGAGTTTCCTTAGCTGTGTTTTAGGTCATTGTCTTGCTGAAATGTCCACCCTGGTTTTATCTTCATTGTCCTAATAATATAGACGTTGGACTGAAGCAGCAAATATTAATTTACAATGATGACGGGCAGAAGGTTTCTGAATAGCTACTGAGAGATTTCAGCTGCTGTCTGGGCTTTCACTGCCTTTCTACGCCTCCCTTTGTTCATGTGTTCAAAACTTTCCCTGTGTCATTTCATTTTATTACGTATAGCTAAATTTGTAAACTAATTAGATTTGTTTTCTTTGTATATATGGATTTCTTTAGTTGTTACCAACATCTGGTGAACATTTCAACAGCACCTATAGGAATATGTTTTCTGAGAAAAATGGTGACATGTTCAATACATATTTTTCCCATTGTATATAAAACCAATTGCAGCTCTATTCTGTGCTCTCTATCCTTTTTGCTTTGAATTGCAAATAGTGAAGCCCTGCCATTAATGAATCTTTTGGATTCTGTGATATGTGTATATGCACCAACTAGAGAGTGCTCAGTAGTATGTTTCCTTGCTTTGGATCTTGTGCCTCATTAGGAAAGCTCTTAGGTGGTCATAAAGTTCTTTATTTGCTGAACTAAGGGAACAGTAGAGCAATTAAAGTGAGCTTGTCTTTGTGTTACTCTCAGCAGCCTGGATCCAGGAGAGCTGCCGGTGGAGCCGAGGAGAAATTTGGTGGGAAGGAACCAAAACCTGCAGCGCCAGACCCCCTGCCTTGTGCGTGTCCCACATGTTCACCCTTGCTGACCCATGCTACACGTGTAACTAATGTTACTGGAGAGAATGTGCCAATGAAAATTCATATAGTCCGTAGAGAGACGGAATTTTAGTGTTAATGCTTTTAGAGATGTATAGGAATGTGCTGGTAATTGGCTAATATTATAGCAGGTCTCTTTTTATGTTGCTAACTTGCTATCGAAAATTATATGCAAGCTTTTTTTGCTTGAGTTTTACAATTTGTTTAGCAATCATCTCAGTTAAAGTTGATTTCTAAAAACACAAAGCTTTATAATGTGTCTATATCATCCAATCGTTTTATTATTGTATCTCTAAAATAATATTTTTATTCTCTATATTATGATGTTGTAATACTTAAATAGCTTGTAATACTTGTAGCCAGTGTTATTGTAAAAAAAAAGTAAAAAGATTTAATTAGAGTGTTAACGTTTGGGGGGACAAACTGAGAATTTAGAAAATTTGCCAACTTGTTTAAATGAAATTTAATTATAAGAAAAAAAAATCTCTAATAAAAAGATAATATAACAAAATTAGAATAAAACATTAGAAACTTAATAATAAAAAATAAATAAAAAGATCTAATACAAAATTCGTAATAGTATAGTTTTAGTATAGTATATATTGGCCATTTGGATTGCCGTTATCCAAAATGTTAATATCCATACATACCTAGAAATATCTGCTGCTTATTTCATAGCTGCTGTAAAGCTAGTGTGTTCTAGAGATACTCATTCTCTCCAACATCCCGTTATAGTGCTGCGCAAGTCATCACAGCTCGAGACCCTTAATGGCCAGCATCTGTTACCTATTTTCTATTTTTAGTGCCAAAAATTCAGTTCCTCCATTGTGTGTGTTTATTGATCTAGGCTGTGCAGACCTGCACCAGATGTTCCCAACCCCTCCGTCACTGGATCAGGGTTACTCTCCTATAAACATGGGCAACACGGAGTCAGCAGCCGGCCTTTCTCTTTTGGATGGGGCCATGAGTGGGAACTTCAAGATGGAGGTGGAGGAGGGTTTCTGCAGCCCTAAACCCTCAGAGATTAAGGTTTTTTTTTTTTTTGATTACTTCGACAGATTTGCAGGAAAAAGCTTCTTGTGATGCGAGACACTGATTGTTTGTTGTTTTTTTCAGGATTTCTCCTACGTGTTTAAGCCAGAGTCCTGCCAAGTGCTCATCGGCTGCTCTCTTTATGCCCCTCTGAAGACGCTGCCCAGTCAGTGTCTGCTTCCCGTCAAGCTTCCAGAAGAATGTGCTTACCGGCCCAGCTGGACAGTTGGCAAACTGGAGATGCTCCAGCCGATGGCAGCCATGACCTTCCTCAACAAGGACAGGTAAAAAAAAAATCAGCCATGAAATCTGCGATTTTACTCCCTACCAATTAGATTTTAAGTGTTTCACTGGCTAATTTTACAATAATTAACGTTTAAAATTTAAATATATAAAAGTCTAACTATTTTTTGATGATGTATCAGATACACGAGACACACATGGACATTTACCCAAAGGAGAAGAAGCCCTAAAATAACAATATTGCTACAGAAACCAAATTGTTAAACATATATTTGTAGAATGTCCTATTTTTTATGTTATCAGATAACCATTTTTATTTTTTGTGAGACTTTAAATGAGATCATTTTAAATGTGAATTCTTCCAAAATTGTAAGATTTTTTTTTAATTAATAAATTATTTATTTATTAAGAGTAGGGATGGGTATCGAAACTCGGTACTTTATCTGTATTGGTGCTAAATTATAAAAGACAGAAGTATCGATAAGCTCAGGTGTTAACGGTTCTGTTATCGGTACTGGACAATTTTCGCTGAGTAAACATTACTTACAGTTGGCTAATTCACAGAATCAATGATGCAAATATGGATAAAACCCAATAAATTCAATTAAACATACTTATTTTTAATTCTAATAGTTGGAAAATATATGTAAATAGAGCATATAGCAACTATATAACACATTCATTTCTTGTAGCATTGACCACAAAACTAACATATAAGTCACTAGGATTAATCTTAGCCTGGTGGTTAACCTGCTCTCGAGGCTAACTTAATTGAGCTTAATTTAGCCTGCTTTCAATCAACGGAGTGAAGGATAAATTCAGCCAGGATAACCTCAAAATACCAGCTAAATCCATTGTCTTACTTTTAGGCAATATGCCCTGGAGTAGTACCAAAATTTATCTTAATTTTCTGTTGTATGTTTTGCAGTGGACGAGATTAAAGCCAAATGGAAAAATTACAAGATGCATAAATGAGAGTAAAAAAAAAAAAGAAAGGATCAACATGAATATAGTAGTGCGCAGCGTGACAATCAATTGTCCAGCAAACAAAATGATTTAGGGCACTTAAAGTTCAGATTTATCAAGATGTAGACGTTGCTGTAGACCTAGTCAATATTTCCTTGTTTGTTCATCTGTATCAAACACAACATTTGATTAAACATTGAGTAATCGAAGCTTTCATCAGCTTGTTGGCATGAATGAAGGCTTTTAAACAGATTGATTTACCTCATTTAGGAGAGGGTATCTTATGTGTGTAGCAGGTGGCGGTTGAAGTAAATGGGTCAGGTTTTTAACAAGCACAGAACACACTCTTCTCTACTCTTTGTGGTGCAAGCAGCTGCCAGCCTAAAATAGCCATTCAATATTAATGATAGTGCAGCCTTAATTGAGGAATGTGTCCACAGCGATGATGCCAAGCGCACTCAACTTTTAAGAATGTGTACCTGCATCTGTTTCACTGCTGGGATGTGTGTCTGCCACATCCAAGCACTTCTCTCTAAAACGACTTCATTTTGGGAGCTGTTTTGCATTTAACATTCCAGCTGTTCCCATGGTGATTTTAGTGCGTTTATGAAGTCAGTTTCCAGTGGAGAAACAACAGGTGTAGTTTAACTTAAACTGTAAAGGAAGAAGGGCTGATTGATTGTTATTCTTTCTCAGAGGACTCTATAATTGAATGCATTTTTTGAGGGTTAATCCAGATGCACATAAGTAGTTTGCAGAGCTTTAAAAATGGCACAGTGGTATAGCACCAAATTATGTTTTTACACTGCTGAGAAACTTATCTACGAATTTTACATGTTTGTTTAGTTAAAGAAAGTGCACATTATTCATTGCATCTCATGAGACCTGCATTTACCTGGCTTTTTGTTTTTATTTGCAAGTCAGATCAGATATACGTTATCTTTTTTTTTTGTTTGTTTGTTTTTGAGAGGTTAACCCGTTAACAAACACTCTAACAATATTTAAAAAAAATAATTATTTGGTTAAAATGCATTCCTCACACCATACCACAGTAAATTGCCACAGAATTATCGTGTGGCGCTAAAACTGGGGTAAAGAAGCAGAAATAGTTTTTGAATAGAAATAGGTTTTGTCATTGCCTTTTAATTATTCATAAATTTTCCTTCGGCTTAGTCTCTATTTCAGAGGTCGCCACAGCGGAATGAACCGCCAATTATTTCAGTATATTTTTACCTAGCAGATGTCCTTCCACACAATACTGGGAAACACCCATACACTCTTACATTCACACACATACACTCATACACTATGGCCAATTTAGTTTACTCTGTTCACTTATACATACTTATACGCTGCATTACTGTCATTACATTTATAAATTATATTTTAAGATGTATTATATCAGAATTTGTTAGCATTTAAAACAGGTCGGGTACCTTTTTTCAGCAAATAGCCATTTCTTTGTGTGTGTGTGTGTGTGTGTGTGTGTGTGTGTGTGTGTGTGTGTGTGTGTGTGTGTGTGTGTGTGTGTGTGTGTGTGTGTGTGTGTGTATATAGCATCACGTGTTGAACAAGTAGATACATTTATTTAAATTCTGGTAAATAACCTTTTCTTTTATTCTGAAAAGCAGCACAATTTACAAACATTTTATTATTATAAAAAAAATAACAGTTCACATAATTAAAAAAAAGTAGCTTATGCAGCAACGTTTTAATTGTGGAAAGTTTTAAATAACAAAAATCCTATTTTACTATTGATTAAAAAATAAAGAGCAAACAACTTATGTTTCTATTAGAGATGCCACAATTCTCAATACAATATTGAACCGTTCAGTATGACATCCACGGTTCAATACACGCTTGTGAATTGCGTTTTTTCCGGTTTTACGTTGAAATAATTTATGTGCATTTTATTTCTCTCCGAATAGACTGTTTGTGTGTGCCTGTAAGTCTACGAGCTGAGATGAGGAAACTCCTCCCCGCGAGTAAATATTTAATCACTATGCTCTAAAGTTAGGGGGCGCTCCACCATCATTCCACACTTTAACATGGCAAGCGGCAGTGAAGTGAGGCAACAGTACAAGGAAGCGCCGGTGTCTTTCAAATCGGCGGTGTGGGAACATTTTGGTTACACATATAGACTAATCGAACGGAAATACTTCCAACATGACTGTACATCTGCAGCGCCATCACCCAGCAATATCACTGTCTGAAAGCAGAATAGCAGAGAAGGTAAAGTCCTCCATAAAACAACAATCCCTTGCTGAATCCTTCTAGCAAACATACCCAACTGGTTCCGAAAGACACATAAAAATAACAAAGGCAGTGTTAAGTTTAATTAAAATGGTTAATTTATATTTACTGAAGTACAAATATGTTTATTTGAAATGGTCAATTTATGTTTATTAGCTTCACATGCATGTTTATTTTTAAGATGTAGGAATTTATGCGTTTCCCAGTTTGTACATGGGCTACCAGCAGCTGTGAGATTTCAGTGTTAATTTTTTTATTATAAAATACACTAGGAACTAGTGTACCTTTCTTGGCTTTGAAGTAAAATTAAGGAGTATTGCAATAAATCGTTTTTATTTTTTCTCTTTCTTACTGTTCCTATTGCCTATGCATAGAATAACAAAGAAACACTTATGTGTTAAGCCATTAGAACCGAACCGAAAACCATGTAAAAAAAACAAACAAGGTGTGTATTGAACCGTTAGCTAACTGTATTGCTGCATCCCTAGTTTCTATGGTTATTACACCGACGCATAGTTAACACAGAAATGCAAGTTATTTGTCTTTTATTGGGGTTGCAGTTTAAGTTTATCCACAGCACCACACACATGCATTGGTCGAAACGTCTTTTTATTGTAAACTAAGTTTTTATTCATTTTGCTGTAAAACAAATACAATAAAAATTGAATTGTAATTGTATTTTCGAAAGGAAACAGATTTCTATTGACGGTTATATATATTTTTTTAACTGTAAAATATTACTGAAGGGAGGCTGCTGGAGAGCCATGAATTTTTGGTCAAAGAGCCACAGGTTCTCTACTAATGATTTAAAATTTTAATTGACACCACAATTACACACCTTTTGTGTTAAATTCATTGTTTCATTTTGCATGAAACATAATAAAATCATTGTTTGATATTTGTATATACCTGCTTAACCTGTCTCTATTAGCCAGTCAGAGTAGATCATTGTTGTGGTTTTAAAGTAGAATTGGCACTAAACCACTTTAATATTTCAGAAATGATTTTGGAATTGGATGAGGTGTTGCTGAATTGAATCGACTCCATCTGTTTAATAAGCTGAAGTGGCCAAACACTTTATTTCCCTTTCATTTGTACAATGTAGATGTTGTTTTTATCATTTAAAAGTTTTTTTTGTCACATATTTTACTTGATATATAATTGTCATTTATTTAAAAATTAAACTACTTGGTTTAATATTTTGGCCACCGAAAGTGACACATTCTCTTTTTTTCCCCCACAGTAACATCCCTAGTGTGGGAAGTGCAGTGGAGCAGGAGCAGAGCTGCACTCCTCAAACACACAACACCTTCATGTCTAACAGTGCCCCGCCAAGTAACAGTGGAGCCGGCATCCTGCCCTCCCCTGCCACTCCTCGAATTTCTGCCCCTACACCACGAACACCCCGCACCCCACGTACCCCCAGAGGCCCTGCCAGCGTCCAGGGTTCACTAAAATATGAAAACTCCGACCTCTATTCTCCTGCCTCAACACCTTCCACCTGTAGACCTTTAAATTCTGTAGAGCCCGCCACCGTGCCCTCCATCCCAGAAGCTCACAGCCTATACGTCACCCTCATCCTCTCTGAATCAGTCATGAACCTGTTCAAAGACTGCAACTTCGACAGCTGCTGCATCTGCGTCTGCAATATGAACATCACAGGGGCCGATGTTGGAGTCTACATCAGCGATCCCAACATGGACTCGCAGTACTCCAGCATGGACCCCTGCTCTTGTGGTTTTAGTGCCGTCATGAACCGCAGATATGGCAACGGGGCCGGTCTCTTCCTGGAGGATGAGCTAGACATCATGGGACGTGGTTCAGATGCCGCAAGGGAGATTGAGAAGCACTTTGAAGCTGTACGAGCAGCCTCGCTTAAGAGGGGAACAGTCCTTAAAGAACAGGTCCCGGATGATCTCATGCTCTTATTGCAGGACATGTGCACTAACCCGTTCTCCCCCATCATCAGGCCAGAGCTTCTCAGCACCGTTCTCAAGTCCCCCATTAGGCTGGAGGAAAGGGACTATTACAGCGACTGCTACATGGCTCTGGAGCACGGCAGACAGTTCATGGACAACATGTCTGGAGGAAAAGTTGATGAGACGCTGGTTAAGAGCTCCTCTTTACATCACTGGGCCAAACGCAATGGTGAGACTCTACTCAATTTTAACAATTTTTAATTTTGAAAAATATTTCAAAGATAATCAATTAGTGTTTAATAAGTTCACTTTTTTGGAGTCATGAAATGAATAGTATTCAATATCAGTTCAGCCCTTAGGCTAGGTGATTAATAAATCTAGGCCTGAGCTGTTTGCATTTTTTTGTAATGATGATGAGAAATTTACCTTTAAGTCTAGGTTCGTGTATTAAAGCACACCTAGGGCTTGAAATGGCTTGAAACCTTTTGGCTTGGTAGCACTGGTGCTCAGAACTTTAAAAATTTAGGAGCACCAGCCAAAATTTTGTTACACTTACCAATTATGAGCACTGTTATGCTAACAGATTCATTGCATTTGAATTCAACACTAATCAAAACTAACAAACAAATAAAATATATGTATGCGTTCACCAGCCTGAACGCACTGCTTGACATGAGAATGAATCTTAGTTAATGATAATAGCTGTGATGTGTTCTAATGGGTGATCTGATATTGCACAGATGCTATACATATATATATGTATGTATATATATGCATATATATATATAT
>CAIGQZ010000379.1:4158930-4188376 GCA_903798205.1 Danio tinwini | reverse complement strand
ATATATATATATATATATATATAAAATTTATTTTATTTTAATTATTTTTTATGTACCCTTATTTTTTTATCTCTATAAAAACAAATCTACACTCACCGGCTACTTTATTAGGTACATCTTACTAGTACTGGGTTTGACCCCTTTTGCATTCAGAACTGCCTTAATCCTTCATGGCGTAGATTCAACAAGGTGCTGGAAATATTTATCAGATTTTGGTCCATATTCACATGATAGCATCATGCAGTTGCTGCAGATTTGTTGGCTGCACATCCATGATGCGAATCTCTTGTTTCACCACTTCTGCTGCTGTAGCTTATCTGCCTCAAGGTTGGACTTGTTGTGTGTTCAGAGATGCTCTTCTGCATACCTTAGTTGTAACGAGTGGATACTGGGACTCTTCGGGCACCAAAAACCATGCTACATTCAAAGTCACTTAAATCACCTTTCTTCCCCATTCTGATGCTCGGTTCAGCACATCGTCTTGACCATGTCCACATGCCTAAATGCATTGGGTTGCTGCCATTTGATTGGCTGATTAGAAATTTTCGTTAACGAGCAGTTGGACAGGTGTACTCTAATAAAGTGGCCGGTGAGTGTATATGGAGTATGGCTTGTTATATTAATAATTCCTACATACAATAGGGACACATAACTTAAGAAAAAAACTCTGATTGCATTTTGATTTATTTATCAATTGACATCTTGCACTGGATTATTCAGAACATTTTTGGGAAATGCCAGAAAACTTCAATTATATTATGTTTATAATATAATATAGGTGCAAAAATGATAGACGATATTTAACAGGCATTAAATTGTATTTGTTTAAAGGGGTATTTCACCCATTGTTGGTCTTTCCCATCATCTTAGTTTTTTTCTGAAAGCCGGCAAACAGTTTTTTAAAAAAAGCCTCAGGACGTTTTTGTCACGAAAATCCAAACAATCTATATTTACACAACTCCTTGAGAGCCTCTCTTCATTTTGTAAAACATGAAATAAATGCTTATGAATATATTCAGGATTATGCTAAAAAAGAGCTTTTATTTGCTGTATTGTCAACATGTCATGCAGAGAAAGGGATTCATTCTGTCTCAGCTGGTCATGTGTAGTCTACCAAGTGATGCCGGGATGATGTAAAAACCTGGTAGACTAATTAGCCACTGGTTCCTTTGAGATTTTCCAAGGGGGGTTGTAATGAAGGGATTTTAATTAATGAGTGAATTAAGTCTGGTAGACACAACTCACTGATAATTGAATGCTTTGTTCTACAGCAAGAATAACATTGACTCACAAGCCCAAACATTCTTATCCTGTAACTTTTTTTTTTAGAAACATGTGTTTTATATAATACAGCCTCGAAAGGTCCAGAAGGACTCACTCTTGGGGTGACCAAGCACTATATATCAGCGCACTGACCACAGTGCTATCGAAATATATATATATATATATATATATATATATATATATATATTATGTATATATATATATATATATATATTATATATAGATAACTATATTTATCGAAAGATTAATGTTATTGTAATAATAGTATATACAATATCTATATCACAGAGAAGTGCAACAAATTAAATTAATTATATGTGCTGCATGCATAGGTTATTTATCAAATCTGACCAATCAGATGGGGCCCTTTACTATCTTTAGCCCTGCCTCTCCAGTAGATGCTGTTAAGTAAACCTAAAGCTGAAAAAATATACTAATGCCGATACTAGGAAAACGACATCAGCCAATAAGAATCCCAATTCATTTATAGTCTTTTAAAGGCTGCGTTTTTTTAATAAGCTCAGAAAAATATCTGTTACCTGTTTATTTTAGTGTGATCATTACATAAATAATAAAAAAAAAGATTTTTTTAAAACTGCTGATGCCCTTGTGTGCTGTTGGGGATGTTTTCATCAACTCTGGCAGGGATTTTGAGTCTTAATTTGGCCACAGCTTTCAGCAATAGGAATGATTTTGGTGACATCTTATATTTTAACACAAATTTTGGGGAAATGCTTTATTATATTTCAAAAACTCATCTATACACTCTGGGCAAATTCACTACACTTTCGTTATGTTGATGGTAAAAACCAAAACAAATTTGACCTCTTTTCCAACAGGGAAAACGATAGTTTTATTATCTGTATACCACGTCGGAGATATCTAACCACTAATCAGAGAAGGATTTAGAAGGTTGTTGCTAGAACAGATGCGTTTGCGGCCGGAAGTTAAAGAGAATTATTTATGTTATTTATTAAATTTCTCATTTATTGTATTTTATTATCGCCTACCCCCACCCCAAACCTAAACCCAACCATCACAGTAACCTAAAAACAGTAGTTGTTCTGAGTATTATTTATGTTATCGATTAAATTACCCAATAAATTTTATTTTTTAATGCCTACCCCCCACCCCGTCACAGTACTGTAAAATATTAATTATTGTTATAGTGTCATTAAAAAATTCTGCTATATTAATGTGCATATCGCACTTCCGGCTGACCACATATCCAATCTAGACTTTACCGATTTAGAATTGCTTTGCAGTTTATGAGGGCACTGTATCACATTCAGTCTTTTGCAAATGGTTTGTTTTTTTGTGCAGTTCACTTTGTGTCACTGATAACGGGTTTCACGATGGCCTCTTTAGCTCCATATATATATATATATATATATATATATATATTTATAAAATTTTTTTTTTTTTCTTCTTCAGATTTGTGCTGGAGCAGTACAATGCCCTCTCGTGGCTGACCTGTGACCCAGCGACTCAGGACCGGCGCTCTTGTCTGCCTGTGCACTTTGTTGTGCTCAACCAAATGTACAACTTCATTATGAACATGCTCTAACAAACGAGGGTTCTGCCATCAATTCCCACGACAGACCCCTGCAGAGATGCCGCACTGCCGCCGCAGGCCCGGACACGACTGGACAACAACCAACTTTAATCAGACACCGCGCACTTACGGCGATTCCAGGCTGCCCAGTTTCTGCCAAGTGTCCATCACGCAACAGCTGGAGGCAAAGGAAACCAGTCCATCTAAATGAACTCGCATCCCAAATGAGGCCTGAAGGTGCAGTTTGGGGTCAGGTTTTACCCAGTTGAAATGCCTGCATATATCTTATTTATTGTATGTTTTTAAATGTGTAATTTCTTAATCTTTTATATTATATAAACCCAGGAAGCTGCATATTGCCTTCCCAAATAAAAGGAAAATGGTTTGTCATGTATGTAATTGTCTTAATTACAGAACCGACAAGTGAATTTGCTGTAGGTTTGCTTTTAGAGGAATATTTAGAGAAATATTTTCTCCGCAGTTTTTACGGTCGCCGTGTACAGACGAAGTATACAGAAGCTCACGTTCTTACCTTTGTGTGGTGGGGACTTTAAGATAGGCTGTAGCTACAGAATTCCTGTACAGCAATTTAATGTGTTCAAATAAGAGGACAAGAGGTACATTGTCGGATTATATATTTTATATCACAGATTTAGAGAATTGTGTGTGTATATAAATGTGTACATACAATCGTGTGCCGCTATGGATGGTGCAGCCAATGTTTTAGGAATAAAGTGTGTAAAACCTGAATCTCGCCGTTGTCCTTTTGCACATCCCGCTTGATTTTGAGCAAATAATCTTGGGTTTCTAGGGGGGAGACTTCATATTGCAGAAGGTTTCATCATACTCTCCAGGTATGATAAGCCCTCCAGGGAGAAATTGCTGTGTATTTATTCTGCTCAAATCCCTGTGAAATGACATGGTGCTATTCTCATCAGGCATGTTCGTGTGTCCGTGCGACTGGCTGTGCGTGTGCACTCTGTTTTCTGATGGAGTCAGACCAGACCAGAGGCTGAGATTTAAATGTGTTGCTCTAATGTCGCCGTAACTGTTCATGGAGATCCTGGGCATTGCATCACTTTCTATATTCTTGGAATGATGATTTTGGCACTTGGGGAACAATCTTTTTTTTTTCCCTTCCTCCTGTCTCTTTCTCATGTACCTCACACTTAATATACCGCAGGTGAAATATTTTCCTCTGGTGTCAAAATATATTCATTTTCTTTTACATTCTGTGCTTCATTTGAAATATGTGAAGCTTCTACAAGCACAGAGAGGTGCATAAAATTGCAGACATCATATGCACGTTTCTCCAAATATGGCTCATAGATTTAATCATTCTTCATTATATATTTTCTGTTTTTATTGCTTACCCTTAGTCTTTGCATGTCTTAAAGTATCATCTGTGTTGGGTAAACCTAGAGCTAAAAAAATATTCTGAAGCTGATAGACAAGACAAGAAAATGATGCAGCCAATAAGAGTCTTTAAAGTCTCAAATGTGTGTGTTTTTTTTATTAGCTCATAAAAATATGTTACCCGTTTAATGTAGTATGATCATTAGATTTTTACTATTTTTTTAAAGTGTTTTTATTGCCTACCCTTAGTCTTTGCAAGTCTTAGGCAATAAAACATCATTTTATAAGTACAATGAAAAAATATATATAACAGTAGAAACCCTTACAGAAGTTCGTATTGTTTCCTCTACATATGATGTCAAAACTTTATTAACAAAAATGATTAAACAAAGGCACATTGATTAAAATGATTAAAACAGAAAATTCACTGAACTGAAGTCTGGTTTTGGGATATTCAGGATTTAGGATTGTATTTTTTAACATGCCACCAGTAAAAGGCAACATTATTAGTAGAGACCCAGAGATCATATATAACCGTTATGGTTATACCACACTAAAAATATGGAATAAGTGTGTTAGCAAAATTATTTTTTATGTAATGTTATTTTATTAATGCCCACTACGTAAAACGTGAATTTATAGTTTTATATATCGAATATATATATATTGAATTCACTGCAAATAATGTCTGTCTGTCTTGTTTAGGCCTTCTTGGGATGCAAAATGAAGCTTTTTTTATCTGAAAAACATAACAAAATTGGGTTTATGCTGAAAACAGGAACACTTATCTGCAAGCAGCTATTATTACTGCTCAAGCACTTTAAGGCCACAAGGTGTATTTTCATTTTTATCCCATAGATGGCCCGATTTCCATTAAAGTCAATGACAACTTTTACCTTTGGCTGTTCCCTTTAGGTGATATGATGGATCATCTGCCTTCACCAAGCCCTATCCTCACACTTACTAACTTTAGCTCTTCAGTTATCACATCCATATATCTCCTCTCTGGTCTTCCTCATTGTCTCCTGCCTGGTAGCTCCATTCCCAACATCCTCCGACCAATATTTTCAATATCCCTCCTCTGTACATGTCCAAACCATCACATCTTTTAAAGTCCACTTCTGTCTCATAGGAGAGAGCGCTAGGGGGCCTCCAGCAGTGTCAGCAGGACCAACTGCATTCTCTTCAAATCCGTCCTGAACTCTTCTTTACTTATTTGTTGTACTTCCTGTTCCATGGTGTTCACTTCTTTTCATTTCCCCTCATTTGTCAGTTCTTCAAAGCTATCCTTCCACCTCTATACAAGCTCCACACTAAAATGTGTATCCTCAATAACCCTAACCTGCTGCACATCCTTCCCATCCCATCCTTGAGCTCTGTCTTGCTAATCTCCTTCTCTATCTAACCTAGTGTACAACTAATCGTATGGCTTCTGTTTGACCTTAGCCACCTTTGTCTTTACACTCCGCTTTAATTGCTTGTAATCCTGTCTACTTTATTCTGCCCTTTCTACGTGCCACTTCTCTTGACTAACTTCTTCCTCTATCCTGATAGTCTCCTTACCTTCCCTCATCTTTCCAGAATCTCCTTCAAATTGCCTTGTCTACATATTTTCACAGAGTATTCACCACAGCCATCCTCGCAAAGTCCACTACTATCTGTCTTTTCACCACGCCAAACCTGCACATCATATCTTCATCACCTTGGTTTCCCTCACCAACATGGCCAATAAATTCTGCTCCCATTATCTCTCTTTCTCTAATAACAGCATAACTACATCATACTTCAATGTCACCCCTTCAATCTTATAACCCTGATATTTCACCACCAGAAGATCCCTCATAAACTCCACATTCAAGGATCATAGCTTGAACCCTGCTCCCATACTACAAGCCTTGCTACCTTTCCACCTGATCTCCTGTACACACGGTACATCTCCCTTCCTTCTCTCCACCTTATCAGCCAGCTCTGCCTTTCCCTGTCATTGTGCCTGCCAACATTCAGAGTCCCTCTTCTCAGTCCTACACTTTTGCCATTTCTCGTCTCTCTCTGTCTAAGAACAGATCTACTTCCTCTTCTCTTTGAACCAACAGTAGCCCAATTTCTGATGGCACACTGTAGGTCAACTGTACCAGTGCTGGTCATTTTAATCCAGGCCTGGACTGATCCAGTGTGGAGTTTAGAGAACTGATGATTCACATGGTTGACTTTGGCAATGCTTTTGACCAAATTTTCTTCTTCATGCAACACTTTCTATTTACCTGAGATTGGGCCTGGCACAGCAGTCACTGGATTTTGACCTCTTTGGGTAGAGTTTCTTCATTCCAAACCTGCACATTATCTCCTCATCACCTTGGATTCCCTTACCAACTTGTCCATTAAATTCTGCTCCAATCGTCAATCTCTGAGGTCAGCAATCTCACTCCAGAATCTCTCTTTCTCTTATAATTCACAAGCTGCTTGTGGGCTATAACTATGTATAACATTCAACCTTACCGCTTCAGTTTCTACCTTCAAACTAATAACCCTCATTTCACCTCCAGAACACCTCTCACAAACTCCACATTCAAGGATCGCAGCTTGAATCCTGCTCCAATACTACAAGTCTTGCTACCTTTCCACCTAACCTCCTACACACACAGTACATCTCCCTTCCTTCTCTCCATCATATAAGCCAGCTCTCTACCCTTCCCTGTCATTGTGTCAACATTCGGTGTCCCTCTTCTCAGTCCTACACTCTTGGCTTTCCTCGTCTTTACGTCCTCTTCACCATTAACCAACACTAGCCCTATTTCTGATGGCACACTGTAGGTCAACTGTACCAATGCTGGTCGTTTTAGGCCATGTATGATCCATCATGGAATTTAAAG
This sequence comes from Danio tinwini, assembly GCA_903798205.1. Lineage (NCBI taxonomy): Eukaryota > Metazoa > Chordata > Actinopteri > Cypriniformes > Danionidae > Danio > Danio tinwini. The sequence goes on along the minus strand of CAIGQZ010000379.1, from coordinate 4,181,311 downwards.
TACTGATGATTTACATAGCTGGATTTGGGATTTCTTTAGACCAAATTACCGTCCTGATGCAATACTTTCTATTTACCAAGGCTTGGGCCTGGTGCATCAGCCACTGGATTGTGAGCCCTGTGGCTAGAGTCCATGTAGATTGCTTCTGTAGAATCACACCTCTCGTGCAGTCCCCAGATTTAACAACATTCTAGAGCTTTTGCCTATAATGATGTGCATGGCAAAGTGTGCCTGATTCTTGTTTTACAAATAACCAGTTATAGCTTCCCAGATACTAAAGGTGTTGTAGGAGTCTAAAGAATTTTACTGCTGTGGTTTTTCTGAGGTTGAGCAAAAAAAAAAAACATAAGACTAGATTGCAAAAGAATGTTTTTTAAAATTTGTAATATTTGGTTGACAACAGTGGTTCTTGAGACAAATATGTTCACAATAAGTAGGCCGAACAAATGTTATGAATGTTTGTGCAAAACATTTCACTTAGTTAAACTTACAAAGTCAAGTTCACTAGCTGCCTTGAAAATGTGAGTCAACTCAACTTAGAGAGATTCTCTGAAACAAAGAACACTTATAAAATGCAGTATCGCCCCTGGTGGCTGATTTCTTAAACATTTTTCACAGAACTCATAGATGTGCATACCACCTCGGACAAAGACACTGCATGCCAATTTTTGGCATCTTTTTTTTAAGTTTTCTTTATAGTGCCACCATACCACAGTACTTTTTAAGGTGACCCCAGATCGAGCTCAACAATCTCATTTCATTCAAGACTTACTGAGATTTTTGTAAAAAATAAAAAAATGGCCATACACACTGGATATTTGGCCATCCTGACATGAATTTGAATAGAATAAAAAAATAAATAAAATCTATTTCAATTTTCAGACTTCAGAGTATCTGGGCACTTTATAAGCCATTATCCGGCAATTGGTTTAAAATGAAATTACATTGCTAAAGTAATTGAATTCTGGAACCAATTGGCAGACATTTGTTCTTATTTTATCATAAACCTGCTTCTTTATTCATCAGTATAGACCATTTTGAGGGATGTAAACGATAACAATGGTCCCAACGTATTTACTGTTTTACATTTTTAATTTCTATAGTTTCTGAGAACCCAAAAAGGTCTACATATTGACAATGTTATGATAGCTGTTTTAACAGTAAGTTATGATCGAATTGCCTCTTGTTACAGTTATGAAATAGTTTGATAAAAAGCAGGAAATGTTCATGGGCCAAAGACATCACCACATTGAAATGGTCTATAATAGAAACAACTTCTCACATAATTGTTCTTCTCAAGTTCATATACATCTTGCTAAAACTGTTCACATTTGCACTAGAACAAATACAGAGGAAGAACAGGTATTTTTTATGTGTTTGTAATATAAGCCATGTTATTATATATACTCAGCCTGAAAATATGGTTATCATGCTAAATGTAGTGCACTGCAAGATTTGATAGCCGAATGTGTCCGGCAGATGGAGCTGTCGTGCTTCCATTACATCTTGAACCCACTGAAGAGCTGAAAACAGAAAACACCGACTCTCACCATCACTGCAGGTAAACCTACAACACACGTTTGTACAGCATTTGAAGTGCTTTAGCTAATGCAGCAAACCTTTCACCTCCTGTAATATGTGCACTTACGAAAGCCGCCTTTTATGGCTGATATTCAACTTATCAGCTGTTGAGTGCAGCATTACCTAACTTCATCCCGTGACAGCTGAGATGACCCGAGAGGACGGGGGATATCGACCGCGTGTCACTCAAGCATCCATCGGACAAAACCTGTTAGGCCTCTAATAGCCAAGTTCAGGGCCTTGTTTCAGGCCCGGGGGAAAATTACCTTTAGCTCTTCACCACGCCAGGGGTCTCTGAGATTGGAGAGCGATAGCAGGGAAGGGAGTAATCGGACCCCTGTAATTGCCTGTCGGGCCTGACATTTGTAGTTAGGGAGAGCTGGGAAATGGACCTCACCGACCACAGGATAACAAAGTCATCATTATCTGTGCGTAATGCACTGTTGCCGAGCTCGCGGAGGAATACGTTTCAGCGCGTAATGTGAGGCGATTTGGAAACGCAGCGCTAAATGCGACGGTAATGACTTCTTATTACACAGAGGAAACATCTGGCAGTCAAAGTTAATTTCCATATTTAGTCTCCTCCGCGAGGCCGCTGAATGAACGCGTTTGAATATCTACTCGAACGAGGACTCGCTTTCACCTCGTTCCTTTGGGCAAATTGAAAGCGCACTCGAGGCGCAATTTTGCCGCCCTTGAAAATGGAAGCACTGAGAAAGTGTTTTCCTCACCCCGAGCCATTGACATAACATCTGGGTTGGCATCATCTCGAGTAGCAGCCTGTGAATGGCTGGTTCTGTCTATCGTATTTCAACCCCATGTGACCTGGTGTTAAGTGTCTCAGGAAATTGCTCTGTCTCCCCACATCAGTCAAGCATAATGCGGGCATCGTATTGCTGATGGAAAATGAATGGCAATAAAAAAAGAGGAGAGGGCGAACGGGAAGCAGAGGTTCGCCGTCTCTCGTGATGTGACCTGGCACTGCGACCGCCGTCTCCGTGCTCCCTTGAAAGCCGATATTAGGCTAATGACTGCCAGGCACGGACATGGGAATTTAATTAATTGCCTACACATTTCTGCGGAGAACAGATAGAAAGGCTTAATATAAAGAACAGGCCGATGCCTATAATCGTCTTTTATTATATCTGAGGGCCTGTGATTGCGGTCGCCCCTGCTGAAAGGAAGGCTCTTGTATAACCTGCTTTGCATGTGAGCGGGCCTGAAGAACGGGGGCCACAGAAGACCTTTGCTCATCTGTGGCGCAAAAGCGAAATGTCATTGAATTCCTCGTGGAAAGAGCTCATTGGTGCAGATGAAAGAGACAGGAAAGCGTGATTAGCTCTGTTTCATCTGATCATAATGTAGCTGTCTGTCAAATCAATGCACAATTACAGGCTTGGGACTCTGAGAGGAGGCAGGTGGTCCTTTTGGACTGCCAACACGCTCCACAGTGGCCATTGTGTGCAGGATTTTTAAAGATATCTATCATCTTTGAGATGAGGAAATTTGCTCTCTTAAAGAAGAGAATGAAAAGGAAGTCAGTCGGATACAGTGTACTACAGTTTGAAAACTGTTCTCTCTCGAATTATAATAATGGTAATAAATTGCATTTATAATGTTCATAATGTTCATTGAAAATAATACCGATATATAATGGCCACATACACACTAAAGGTTTCCGGAATGATGGCTGCATTTAAATACAGGGTTGAATTCCTTCTATTCTAAATTCTGCGTGTACAGAAAAGGAATCGTTTCTGAAATTCTGATAATTGACTCACCATAGCAACCTCTTGCCATTTTGCATATTTGGTATGTGCTATTTTGACCACAGTAGTATTACAGCAGCCAAATACTCATTATGGTGCTCTATTTTAGCTAAAGCACTGTAAACAGAAGCTTAGTTTGTTTGTCTGGAAGGCTGCTTTGCAGTGTAAGGGAGAGCGGAGCACATTTTCACTGAGTGGTATGGTACGCTTTTATGGCCGTTTCCACTGTCAAAGTATACCTATAAGTGAACTGTACCATACCATACCAGTTTTTGGGTACAATTTGCAAAGGGGGCTTATCAAAAGGCGAAGCTAGACGCGCAACTGAATGCTATTGGTTTACAGAGATACGTCACTCGTTCGTGGAAAAGCAAGAGAATGAAAACAAAAGAACCACCATTTTAAATACATAGCCGAGACATTACACCAATATAATATATACATCTAATTACAAGCCATGGTCGACCTGAGCTGAAACAAACCTGGTTGTCGTCTTGATGAACAGCCACAAAGCCAAGAAGAACAAAATTTGCTGTGTTCTGTTGTTGTTTTACGAGCCTGTCTAAAACTGCGAGCGGTTTCACTTTTTCCACATTGCTCGCGATCACGCGTCTATATTTAAAAATAACGAACTTATGAGCTGATGATAATAACGTGTGCGCGATTATTGAAGTGCTTCTGACATCTGATCCTTTCAGAAACTGACAAATGCGAGAGTGGCGCATGAAAAAACAAAGGAAAGCCTCATAAAGGTGACCTGTACCGACCCGTACCGTAATGTACCACTCAGTGGAAATGGGCCAAAAGTAACCCTTTTTGGTTTTGGCCAAATAATTAACAAAGTAATAAGGTTAGACAAACCATTTTTTTACCAACAACACACAATCCTCTCCTACAAGTGAGCACCAGACTTATGGTTTCTGTGCAGTATTGCCAAAAGTACCAGGAGTAAAAATGTTATTTACCCCACCTGCGGGGCAAGTTGTAACAGACAGAGGGTTAGTTGTAACACGTTTAAAAAAGCAGATTTCACACAATTAATTTAAGTTCATTTTACTTTAAATACAATATTTCCTCTTGAATAAACACATTTGAGTTTATTTGCATTATTATCCAGTAATATACAATGCATTTATTTGCATTGTTAGCAATAATATATATATTTTTTCTATAAAAAATATTTTCTATTAAAACACATTTTATTTAAAAAGTTCTCAACATTACATTTAAAATTCGCAAAAAAATATTTTGTTAGTTTAAGTGGTCCAACAGTGTGTATTTGTAACACCCTGTTATCTAATGTTGAGTTCAGACTGCTTGATTTTAGCCCTGATTTTGACTCGCTGACAGGTTTTGAGAAATCTAAATTTTGCCCGGTTGAAAATGTTTTCCCAGTCCGCCCCTGATCACTAATGAGATATTTGACATGCTAAATATCTGGAGCTGTCTGCGATTCAAATCATGCCGTGTGAAATGTGTTCTGATTGAAAATAACATCGGCGATTACCTACAGCCAATGAGAGAGCAGCATCCACTAGTGTGGGTATCTGCAGGCCAGCGGGAGGTTGTGGGAGAAGTTAAAAGCACTAATTTTCAGTTTATTTGGACCCAAGAAATGGAGGAAAAACTAGTGGAAATTTAACAGGAGCACCCATGTCTGTTTGATGTGTCATCTGAGCAATATCACAACCAGTCAATAAAGAAAAAAAGTTGAGGAGAAATTGCTAATTCCCTTCAAACTCAGGTGAACAAAATAAGTACATTTTCTGCCCAACTAAAGGCTTCTTTCTCATTATGTAGTTAATATCAAAATACTACGTGACCTCGCCTTGTTTCCATGTCAGTTTTCGCATGTTTGGTTGTGAGATGTAGTTTGGACAAAGTTGTCGGGGATTCTTCCTATTTCAAAGTCATGCAATGTAAAAACCCTCTGTCGTCGATCTTTCCTGCAGTGTAAACAAAACATTGACGAAATGCTAGCCCAGATAGTCATGCAGTATGAGAACATCTGTGACAGAACTACTTTGAAAATCACGCAGTCTGAACTCGGCATAAGATTAGATTAGATTAGATTCAACTTTATTGTCATCACACATTTACAAGTACAAGGAAACGAAATGCAGTTTAGGTCTAACCAGGAGTGCAATAGCAGCAAGTGCAGGATACAGGTATTAGTTATAAAGTGCAGTTATAGAAAACTATGGTGATATTTACAAATGGATGTACTATGAACATTATATACAGGTTGTATTAGCTATGAACAGATTTACAATAGATGGATAAATGTACAGGTTGCTATTAATAATCAGAAGTGTGCAGATAGATAAACAATTACAAATGTATATGTACAGTGGGTGTGTACATAATTTACAAATGTACATGTGCAGTAGGTATGTACAGTTCAAATAAATTAATCAGTGCAATGAATATGTGCAATTTTTAAATGTGCAAATGTTAAGTAGTGCAGTGATTATGAGGAGTCTGAGTTATGAGGAGAGAAGAGTGGGGTGTGTATTAGGGGGGCAAAAAGTCAGTGGGGAGCAGAGTTCAAAAGGGAGACAGCTCTGGGGAAGAAGCTGTTCTTTAGTCTGCTGGTTTTTGTCCGGGGGAGCCTGAAGCGCCTGCCAGAAGGCAGGAGAGAAAACAGTCTGTGAGCAGGGTGAGAGGAATCTTTAAGAATACTGCGTGCTCGGCGCAGACAGTGTTTCCTCTGGATGTCCTCTATGGCTGGCAGTGTGGTCCCTGTGATGCGTTGGGCAGTTTTCACCACCCGCTGCAGTGTCTTAAGCTCCGCAACAGAGCAGCTTCCATACCAGACTGTGACACAGTTCGTCAGGATGCTTTCTATTGTGCAGCGGTAGAAGTTCACCAAGACAGCGGATGACAGCAGGTTCTTCTTAAGTTGCCTTAAGAAAAATAGGCGCTGGTGAGCCTTCTTGACCAGGCTGGAGGTGTTGGTGGTCCAGGAAAGGTCCTTGGAGATGTGGGTCCCCAGGAACTTGAAGGATGATACAGGCTCGACGGCCATCCCATTGATGTGGATGGGATCATGTGAGCCTGTTCGTCCCTTCCTGAAGTCCACAATGAGCTCCTTGGTCTTGTCGGTGTTAAGGAGCAGATTATTGTTGGTGCACCACGTGGCCAGATGCTGTATCTCCTCCCTGTAGGCAGTCTCATCATTGTTGCTGATTAGACCAATCACTGTGGTGTCATCTGCAAATTTGATGATGGCGTTGGATCTGTTCACAGGCCTACAGTCGATGGTGAAAAGGGAGTAGAGGAAGGGGCTCAGCACACAGCCCTGTGGTACACCAGTGTTGAGTGTGACGGTGGTGGAGCAAATGTGGTCTGATCTAACATTCTGAGGTCTGTTAGTCAGAAAGTCCATAACCCAGTTACAGAGAGACATGTCCATATCCAGGTCTCTAAGTTTGATCATTAACTTCGTGCATAAGTGTTTTTATTGTCCAGGTGTGTGAGTACAGAGTGCAGCGCTATGGAGACTGCATCTTCTGTGCTCCTGTTGCCACGGTAGGCAAACTGATGTGGGTCCAGTGTGGATGGCAGAGAGTCTTTCAGATGTGCCAGGACCAACCGCTCGAAGCACTTCATGATGATGGGTGTGAGTGCTACAGAGCGGTAGTCATTCAGGCATGTTGGGCTGGAGTGTTTCGGCACTGGCACAATAGAGGTGGTTTTAAAGCATGTTGGCACAGCTGCTAGGTTAAGGGACAGGTTGAAAATGTCTGTGAATACCCCAGCGAGCTGTTCTGCACATGCTTTGAGGACGCGCCCAGGAATACCGTCTGGTCCAGCAGCCTTATGCACATTGATCCGACTCAGTGCAGTGTAGACCTCTGAGGAGGTGAGTGTAATGGGTGAGTGGTTGGTTGAGGAAGTGATCCTGATGTAGGGTTCATTATTGTCTCTTTCAAAGCGGGCATAAAAGTCATTAAGCTCGTTCAGGAAGGAGACATTTGTGGCTGTGGGTGTGGAATGGCTGGGTTTGTAGTTGCTGATGGCCTGTATGCCCTGCCACATGCGCCGAGGATCAGAGTTGGAAAAGTGCTCCTCTAGCTTTAGCTTGTAACAGTGCTTGGCCTTTTTTATGCCCCTCTTCAGATTAGCCCTGGAAGTGCTGTAGGCCTGTGCATCCCCTGATCTGAAGGCAGTGTTGCGTGCCTTCAGCAGGAGGCGCACCTCCTTGTTCATCCATGGCTTTTGATTTGGGTATGTGGTGATCTGTTTTTGGGCTGTCAATGGTGGTGTTGATGTATTCCAGAACAGAGGAAGTGTAGCTTTTAATGTTCCTGTGAGAGCCACATGTGGCCTGGGAAGCAAACATACTCCAGTCTGTGTGTTGAAACCTGTCCTGGAGTGTGGAGTCTACCCCCGCTGGCCACACTTTGATGGTCCTCACTGATGGCTTCACACTGTTGATGAGGGGTGAGTATTTGGGGGTGAGGAACAAAAAAAGGTGATCTGATTGACCCAGGTGGGAGAGGGGGGTCACAGCGTAGGCTTCAGCCATGTTTGTGTATACATGGTCCAAAGTCTTGTTTCCCCGTGTGTGACAGAAAATGTTTTGATGGAATTTGGGGAGCACTGTCTTTAAGTTTGAGTGATTAAAATCCCCCGCAACAATAAAAGCAGCCTCCGGGTGAGCAGTCTGTTGTTTGCTGATGGCGGCATGAAGTTCCTTCATAGCAAGCTTTAAATCAGCATCGGGTGGAATATAAGCAGCGATTATAAAGGTGGAGGTGAACTCCCATGGCAGATAAAACGGTCTGCATTTGACCATCAGAAATTCCAGGTTAACAGAGCAATGTCTCCCAACGATGACAGAGTTTGTGCACCAAGTTTTGTTAATATAAATGCATAATCCTCCGCCTCGGGTCTTACCGGAGTCATCTGCCACTCTGTCTGCTCGGAATGTTTGATGTTCAGTTAAAGATACAGTCGAATCTCATCTATTTTGTTCACCAGGGACCGTACATTGGCGAGGAAGATGCTGGGTAAAGAGAGCCGGTGTGGTGTTAGCTTTAGCTTAGCTCTTAGCTTAGCTCTTAGCCCACCGCGCTTCCCCCGCCTTTGTTTACGTTCGCACCGCCGTCTCCGAGCACTTTCGCCCGGCCGGACAGAGCGCTTAGCCTCGGGTGTCCTGACGATCTCTGGGATGAGTCGTAGATTGCTGATAAAACTGTCCGAAATGCACAAACCAATATCCAAGATCTCCTGTCGGGTGTACGATGTAAAGGCATTACTGTTCTGCACGAACAGACCCGAAATGAGCAGGAAAAATACTGCAAAATTGCAGAAACTGGAGAGACGCCGAGCCTCGCGATGTGTACGCGCCACCATCTTGGTCTTATATCTGCTGTGTCGTGTTTTCCTTGAAACTGGCTATCAGTCACCATTTTGGTGGATGACTTAATTATTTATTAGGTAAAGCTTTTGGTAATGGGCTTGTTTGCATTTTTCTAGCAAGATCTGGCAACACTGATGAGTTAAAAAGTTGTTTCCTGTGATTTCCTGTACCAGGCATGTACCTGTGATTTCCTGTTCCAAGCCAATTCTGATAAGCATTTAAGACATTATGCACAACTGCACTCTAAAAAATTATATGATCAGTTAGTCATGACATCATGTTTTTTTTAGTTCATTGTAACTTGTTCTAACTTAATTTTATAAGTTACGCAAGCTGTTTTAAATCAGTTTAACATAATATAAGTTCAATGGACTCATAAGGTTAATTTGATTCAGCTTAAAAAATTAAGGCAACCAGAATTTCTTTACTGTGTAGTAGTTGAGTTTGGTTTTGTACACACTGCTATAGATTTTTGTAAAGTTGTTGACACTACCAGCATTTTTCAGACTTTAACACAGTTGTTGGATGTAATTGCGGTTGCCTCAGTTACTAAAATGTGTGTGTGTGTGTGTGTGTACAGAACAAAATTAAGCATTAAAGGTAAACTGACAACGGATTTTAGTTTCATTGTATGTGGCCAATAACTAGGCCCACACGGAATCTGCGCGCGCAGAATTCCGCAGATTTTCCGCAGATGTTTAGCCCATCATTCATTCTGTTTATTTATTTGAGTAAATGTGTGTAAATCAGAATTTATTCAGTTTTTAAATTACACGTATTTCACATATTAAGGTTTTAGTTATGAGTCTCAAAAAAGCAAAAAAAACGTCCACATATTCCGTCTGGCCCTACCAATAACTAAATCAACACTCTGTTAAAAATATGCAAATTCATCAAGATGAGCTCACTATTTGTGTTGATTGCAACTTCAAATCAGGTTCACATACATTGTATCCAAATCCATTTAGGTATCTAAACAAAATATGCAAGCATGTACACTACCTGACAAAAGTCTTTTTGTTGATCCCAGTTGTAAGAGCGACAAATAACAACTTGACTTCCTCTTGACATCATTTGGAAAAGTGTCAGAAGGTAGATTTTTCCAAATGAATCATCTGTTGAACTGCGTCCCAATCATCATAAATACTGCAGAAGAACTATTGGAACCCGCATGGACCCAAGATTCTCACAGAAATCAGTCAGGTTTGGTGAAGGAAAAATCATGATTATATGCAGTATGGGGGGTGTGCAGAGTAGATGGCAACATCAACAGCCTGAGGTATCAAGGCATTTGTGCTGCCCATTACATTACAAACCACAAGAGAGGGCAAATTCTTCAGCAAGCACTATCCTTATTATAATTCAGCCTCCACATCAAAGTTCCTAAGAAGCAAAGAAGTTCGAGGTGCTCCAGGACTGGCCAGCCCAGTCACCAGACATGAACGTTATTGAGCATTGGGCTAAGATGGAGGAGGCATTGAAGATGAATCCAAAGAATCTTGATGAACTCTGAGAGTCCTGCAACACTTTCTTTGTCATTCCAGATGACTTTATTAATAAGTTATTTGAGTCATTGCAGAGATGTATGCCTGCAGTCCTCCAAGCTCATGGAAGTCATATACCATATTAGTTCTTTTTCCACTGCACAATGACTATATTCTATAGTGTACATTGTTTCTATTAACTGACAAGATGTTTGTCTAAGCAAAGTCAGACCTTACTGTCCTAATTAAATAATTAATAATCAAGGCATGATCATATTTTATTTTGGTAAAATAAGCATAATCTAGAGGCCTTTGCCTTTCATATAAGCCACTTCTGATACCAAATGATCAACTAGCAGTCAAGTTATTATTTGTTGTTCCTAAAACTTGGATTAGCGACAAGACTTTTGTCAAGTAGTGTATAATGTATATTTAGTACTGTTTTGGATGTTCAGTAAGATCTGCCACAAAATAAATGTCATAAATGCGTTTATTTTCTTAATATTTGGCCAATCTACACTAATCATATCATTATCTTTTTGGTATATGGACTAATCTAACCAAGAGACCCAAAGTAGAAGTGTAATCACCATTATATTACTGAATGAGTTGAGAGACTGTCCAGTTCACTTCTAAAGTAACACTTCCAATTTTTTCCCTTGAACGAAAGAGTGTATTATATACAGCATCCCAGGCTGCACAAAATGTGGTTGCTGTCTGTTAAAATATAATATTTTGTTAGCCATCTCCCAGTGGAGGGGGAAAAAAACACACATTCCAGTAAATGGCAACTATTACAGTCAGATTAACGATTTTTGTCAGAAGGGATGCTATATGATATCCATTTACGCATGACCTCTACTCGCCTAATCATGAAAATGTATCTTCTATTCACTTGTGGTCCAGTACTCATGCATAAATTACTTTATCATGGATCGTGTTGTGCAGCTCAGACTGTCACATTCTACTGCAGAGCTAAAATACAGCACAACGTTTTCCATACAGCGGTCTGGATATCAAGTTGGTGGGGGCAAGAGCAGCCCATTAACCCCAGCTTGGTCTTAGAAGATTAGGCAGGTCAGAAAGAGTGGAATTAGCTTCCCCAAGAGAACATCTGATCACAAGCCTCATCCAATTACTGCCTTATGTCTCATCAAATGAGATCCATGGGTAAACAGATACACTTTGAGAGTGTAGACCGAGCCGAGGTGTCCTAATGACAGCAAATGAGTAGGTTTCTGTCACATCTCAACTGCCGGGTTGAACTTCTGTGGTCAGTGTGATGCAAATGATATGTTATGTTATTTAGGAGCTACAAAACTGTTGTATGTGCATAGCGTTTTAGATTCATCAATGCTCCAGATTTGTGAAACAAGACCATTATTGTTTCTATTGATCTGCAAGGGACCCATCTTATAGATCATTGTGCCACTAAGAGGATGGGTCAGTCTTTGTGATAGATGTCAATTTGTGGTCTAATGTGGTCTCATCTGGATTAAAATGTCAGTCAATATGTGGATGATGTTGCATATAGGACTGAAGGGGACCATCTGCTCACTCTGAGAGGATTTCATGCTTGTTTAGGATGATTGTGAGTTAGAGGCAGAGTTTGAAATATAGATGTGATTCTGCATTTCCTTTTTAGCGTATATGTCTTTTTTGTGGATTTTTGGTAACTGTCACCAAATCATTTATTCAATAGTGCAAAATAAGATTCATTCAGGAATTTTTAAAGTCCACAAGAACTGGAAGCTGCAACCATTTTTTTCTTTTTTTCGTATTGTGACGCAATTCCTGAAGAAATGGAATGTTAAATGAGAAAACAGTGGGCGTGGCTTGTTTTTTCTACTTCTATTATTGGATGTAGTAAATCAGGCAATTCATTCAGGAAGATCAGGAAATGAGTTTTAGAAGAATTATTACAACCTAACAGACACCTCCATCTCATCATTTCTGTTCATTGTCAAAACTGACAGTTGGTCAATACCTTTAATGTCAAGACATTACGTAATCTCACAATCTAACTAAAAACAAACAAACAAACAGGAAGTGCATTTTCAGATTTCAATTAAAGATTAGAAGGGCAAATTTTTTTTTCTGAAAATGCACAGATGAATTGGTCGCCACAAAACTAGCAATGTGAGCTAACAAAATCAATTTGTTAGTTTTGATTTCTTGGGGACTTTAAGTTATTAGCTATGTTTCCATCCACTTATTTCTATGCGCATAACTCCACATGGGGCATCAGTGTCAATGCTTCCCATTGACTTTAAATGGGCGATGTCAAGCGTTGCTGAACTAAATTGTGGATCTGACGGCACTGCTTCAGCAGCATTGTTAGCTGCAGAAGTTAGGAATTTCTTAAGGTTTTAAGTGCCAATGGAAACGTCAGCCAATCAGATTGCTTTATGCAAATAGCCCAGCTCAGACAGTAGCCAATTGCGAACTAATTTTATAGGTTGACACTGCTTTGACGTCAGCCCCAACTTTAGACACGCCCTCTGTCAAGCGTTGATGCTGAAGCCTCGTGTGAATTGGTTGTAAGAAATGCTTAATGAAAATGCCAAAATGAGCATAATTTTTAAAAATGGTGCACTACCAAGGAGCAGTCTCAGACCTCCAAAAGCCACCGCATCTTCATTGCATTTTGTCTTTTGAGGCACATGCATTTACTATAATATAAACTAAATATAAATAAAACAAAATGGCTTCTACTGCAGCAAATTCCCTTTTTCTTTTTGAAATTTGCCGCCAGTTTATCAGGTAGTGACGATTTTGTTGTCTTTCACTCAAATGGATGGAAATGGTGCTGTTTGAAAATTCACATTTTTTGATAGAAACATTGTTATTGGGTTGTTTAAACTTGATTTGTTCATGAAAAAATAATTTGTCAGTTAATTCTGTTTTAATTTCAAACAGTTTTCATTACCGAAGCAAACATACAAATGAGCTTTGTTATATGGTTCAGTTGGCATTCACAATATGGGGATAAAGGGTCATCCACAATCATCTTTTGTTGAATATTACAATAGAGAAGTAAAACTGTAGTAATACTTTTCAGAATTAAACATATCAGCTAGTTTCTAAAAATATTAACCTGAGCATTTAAATAGCAGACAGAATGTCAGCAAGCATGCAAGTTATAAACAATGTTATCATTAAAGGTTAGCATCTCTCGGATTTTATATTACAAATCTTTATTTGTGTTCTGATGATGAACGAAGATCTAGACATGATAGTGAGCAATTAATAACAGAATTTAGATTTTCGATTGAACCAAGCCTTTAATAGGTGCTTTTCAGCTAATGAATGACAAACTGCATTGACAGCCAATCAGAATCTGATTTTAAACACTACTTCAAAGAGTTCGAGGATGTAACATGGATGAAAACATAATGCTAAAAAAAATCACAATGCATTGTGGATGCTAGATAATATGATTGTGGTTATCACAATATGATTGTGGTTAAAGTGAAAATACCTAAATTTGTTAAGTTATTCGATGTTATTTCATTTAGCTGGTAATGTTATAATTCACTGAACATTCTGTTAAAATATCACTCAGTCCACTCCCATTAGGGAGTGACAATCCAATAATACATTTGGTAAAAAACAGGAGAGATGGGTGACCTTTCCTATAAAAAAAGGAAACGAATCTCCAGAGCTGCAATATGACCCACAGATGAATAGCGGTGTGCTGTAATCTGGCCAGATGTATTAGAAAAACTGTGTGTGGGGGGACGTGTTTGTCCTGTCCTGTCTCTCATTGGCTGAGATAATGTTTTATCAGGTAACTGTCAGCCGTGAAGCTAGAGCATTAATGTTATCTGAGACAGCAGTTTATTTCCTCATCCCTGTTATCCTCCCCCATTCGGCTTCACCTTGAGCTGACAGGCTCGCCGAGGAAACCTCCGTGATCTCTTTTGATGGCGGCTCCTTGGAGAGAGGTGAAATGAAAAAGTTGCTCGCTCGAAACGGCCCTGATAAGACCTAATCAGCCGTTGTGGCGACTTCCATTTAGCGAACGGTGTAACAAATCATCTGTTACTAAGCCGGTGCGCAGCTCATGTCAGTCTCCATATTCCTCCACTGAACACATCATTTCTCTGCCAGCGCTGGATTCATATCCCTCGTGAACCCTCCTGACAGGTTTGTTATCAGTCGGCCTGGCTGGCAAACCCCAGGGAGATGGAGCGCAGCTATTAAAGGACGGGATTCGGAGTGTGTAAATGTCAAGTAAGCTGTCATCGGTGGATTTCATTGCTTCTACGGAAGTCAGAAGACATTGGCTCATATTCAGGGTGTTAAACACGCTGACAGTTCTCACCTGTCACCAATAATTTGATGACGCCATTTTGCGGAGACGATAAAATCGAGCAGACAGGCTTTCTTTTGTGAAGGACACCATCCCTGTCTGCTGTGTGGCTGCAACGCTGTGACCAAACAGCAGATTTACAGAATATATAGACGTACATTGACACGTCAGCCTTGGAAATTCTATTGTTTCTGTCTTCATCGCTCTCAGTACCAAACCAGCAGTAATAAAGCCTTGCTTTCCACTACATTGAGCATAAGGAGCTCCTGCCACCTGCCATAAAGCTGATGGATGAACCAGGCTGATTCTTGCCCCAATCTCTGCAGCACTGCCTTGTGAAAATAGGCACAAATATGGGTGAATTGTTTAATGAGAGTCAAACTCGTTTCTGAGTAATTGCCCTTTTGACCAGTGTGACCATGATAGGCAATATCTAATTCCCAAGGATCTCTAAGAAAACTATGAATACATTGAAAGCCAATCAGCAGATCTAATGTGTGACTTGGGCCCAATCCCAATTCTACTCTTTAGCCCTTCCCCTTACCCCTCGTTTTGTGTGTTCATGTGGAGTAGGGGTGTCCCAGTTCTCCTTGCACTCAAAAAAATATTTTTTTTTACTTGTTCAAACTCAAATATTTACATTAGATGTCGCCTGCCCTGTTGTTGTCTATTGGAAGGAATGCGTCAATTGAGCCGCCATTTTAGTACAGGGTAGCGCTCCTTTGAAATGAATGCAGGACCAAGCTGCAATGGAGAACTGTGGCCATCCAGAGCCTGGGATATACACATATATCTATGATCGGGAGTTTTCCCAGTGGTCAGTATGCAAATATATATTTTTTATGAAATTTATAATTTTACATCACTTTTCTATATTGATGGATCAGTGACCGCACAGGCATTGCTGACAAAGAGTGTGTGTTTGTGTGCATGTAAATGTATTATCCTCCCTCCTGTTAGATTTGATCTAATCCGTTTCCTGAAACACACCTTCTGTCCTGCTTTCACTTTTCATTCTAACGGAGGGAGCGATTCGTTTGTGAATGAATCTCCGTTATGAACGACTCGTTCACTTAGCTGACAAGTTTTTGGCACCGCAGCATCTCGTTGTCATATTTCTTTTACATTGTTTACTGATTTTATTCAACAAAACTAACTTAAGCCCAGTATTTAGTGCAAGTTGGTGCTTCTTTGCCTTATGGTGAATGCAGTAAGTGTCTGTATTATCAGCAATAACGTTACTAGTTGAGCACAAAAGTTCATAACTTAAAAACGTAAAAAACGAAATCTTACCTATGAAATGTTCTGCCTTTGTTTTCTTTGTTTGCTCGTTACTACACCTGTACACAGAGATAGAGTCCAGCATCTTCACGTTGGCACACGGTTTTGACTAGTGCGGTTGAATGACATTTGTGCTGGGAGCACTGTACAAATGTGGCAGCGCTATTGACGCATGCTCAGGGTCCGTATGCGATATCTAGTGTAAATATATCTATATAGCAGAAACAACACAATTCTTGATATTTCATTGGGACAATCCACATAAATTTGTTAAAAGTGTTAAGGTAACTTAATCGATTTGTGTTGGGACATGAATGAATTGTGTGGAACCCTGCGTTTTTTAGTGTAGCTTGAAGGCGTAAGGCTAAGGGGAGAGGCTAAATAGCCCCTGAAATGGAGATTTTTCAGGAATACACCCAGAATACACTATCTACAACGACTGCATGGCTGCACATGCAAGTCAGGAAATGCACAATTAGTATTTTTTTGGTATTTATTGTGATTATTATGAATTTTTACAACAAACAAGCACATGTTAATACATTCATGTTTTACTGTGATGCTTTAAAAATTGTAAAAAAAAAAAAACGCTCTCTATAATCCCTAATAATAACTCTTTTGTAGCAGTCCCACAACATACTTTCACATATGACACTCGAATACCCTGTCAGAAAAGTCTAGTGGCTGAGAATCATCTTTTTACAGTGTCTGTTATTACGTTAATGTTGTTTTCTTGTGTTTACAAAGATGAATATGGCCACTGTGTAAATGCACAGTACAGTTATGAGCTTATTCCCACACGATATTGTTGCCTTTAGTGATTTCCTGAAGATAAATACCAAAAAAATTATGCATCTGGAATAACTACAGCAGTCGCCATTGTCGATCTCATATGAAGAGCTTGTGACAATATATGATGACGTGTGCGGGTGTTGTAGTGGGTTCCTTTTTCTTAGGCATAAAATTTGAACCCCTTCCCCTTTACACTCTGTTTTAGAGGCCAAGGGAAAGGAGTAGGGATAAAAAATAGAATTGGGATTAGGCCTTAAAAATGCAAGAGTGTATTACAAGTATTACAATACTATAATATATTAATTACTAATTCTAGATTTACAGTGGTGCTGTAATTATATTGTTTCTAAATCTAGTTTTATACACATATTCTAGAAATGTATATTCTATATTTAAAGTGTTTGAATGCTTAAGGTACCCTTTGTAAATGTATTTTTATGTATTAGATGCTAAATATATTAGAAATTCACGATCATTACACAAGTTGGTGTCATTACAAAAAAAACCTCTCCGAAAATAGTTAGTTTTAAAAGACGTCCTACACTTTAAAAAGGCTGGGTTTTACACAATTCCTTTGTGTTGCCCCAACACAAATCATCTAATTAAACTTAAAAATTTGAACAAAATTAAGTGGAACTTTAATTGAACATAAAACAATTAAGTTGGCCCAAAAAACGTAAAACTTGTGTTGTTTCAACTCATTTTAAATAAGCAGTTTGAACAAGCAACAAAAGTAATTTATGAGTGTATCTCATTTATTTGCAGATGATCAATTATAAGAACAATCATCTAATACATACTATTCATTTTTATTGACAAATCAGTGTCATTTTGATAGTATTTAGTATTATTTTTAATTAGTTTTAATTTAGGAGTACTAGTTCTAGTAATTTTGTTCTGTTCTTTTCATCATTTTTTCAATTTTTTATGTAGCTTATTATTTCAGTTTAGACATTTTATGTTTCAAGTTTAGGTTTTGAAATTTAAGTTAACAAATCTGTTAACGAAACACTTTAACTTTAGTTAAGAACAACAAAAATTACAAATACATTTTGGTCAATTTCCTTAAACAAAAGCAATTACGCAGTGATAATATATTGAATTCATGACCGCTCATTATTTGCGCAAAGTACCTGATAACGCTCTCTATTTTTCACATTCTGTGCTGTCTCGTTTTGTAATGCAGCGTATCTGAGCGCAGTGATGGGACTGCCAGATGGTAAGCATCCCAAGGACGTTAGCGAAGCCAAGACTCATGCGGAGCCATCGCAGAATACAATTTGTTTCATTGTAACAGCATGCCAAGGCAGGCTCAGCGGTGGGCCCGTGTGCTCTATGCTCTCATAAGTATGCAAGAACAGAATGAAGTGATGCTCCATCATACACACAGCCTTCACATGCTTATGTAGACAGACCTCCATTAAGCTTTTAAACCAAATGCGCAATGACTGCTTACATATCTTCTCAGATTCAAAGAGGTCAGAGAAGAGAAAAGGTTTTACACCACCTACACTGGAAAGGCGAAGCAATCTTGCTTCCAGAACTGGTAAGTGGAAGCAAAGCTTTAAGTGGTATTACACGCGGTGCCGAAAATGTGAAGGAACATAAGTAAAGGAGCGGCAGAAATAATAGCTCGTTTGCTCTTTCTCTCTGTCACCACCTCAGTGCGTGTAATAGAGAGCAGTGTCACAGCAGGAGAGCAGTTACCCACAACAACCCAATTGATTCTTTCCGTTCCGAAAAGCGGAGTGCGTTGGCAGTGTTTTCCTGATCCTTCTTCGCTCTCTCCATAATGTATGAGGTGCTGGTGGAGCCCTTCATTAGTCTCTGTTGGGCCGGCTGGAGATGGCTCCCGGGGCAGTGCTGGACAGAGCTGTAAATTGGATGGCCTGCCCCTGCTGAGCCAGCAGCCAAGACCGCGTGTGTGAATTAGGGAGTGTGTGCCAGAGAGCAGGCGGCGGTGTTTGAGCTCTGTAGGGAAGCTCATGGCTGTCAATTACTCTGCGCCAATGGAGGCCCAGCGCTGGCACGGTGATGGACCAGTCCACCGCTGCCATCATTACCAGCTCCAGTGGACTCCCAGCCCTTTGCCATATGCGCCCACTCAGGGGTCTCCGTCTGTTCAGCGTGGCAGGGATCAGGGATGAGGAAGTAAATGGACCTTGAAATTGATATTGGGTGGTAGGGCTCACAGGCTCCTTTATTCTCTTCCCAACATCCACAGGCGAAATTCGAAACTAATTTATGGAGGATTTTTTTTTTGTCATTTCTTGTATGGAAATAGCAGCCTGTTATTACAGTAAATGATGCATGATAATGGATACTATTCATCAGCCGCTTGTTTCTCCTCAGTTATAAATTATCAAGGGATTCATTTTCCAAAGGCAAAGAGAATGACCACGACGTTATAACCTTAATTGTTCGTTCTGTTGCATTACAAGGGAGTGCTAAAACAAAAAGTTCCAGTCTAGCAGACAGTCAAGTTATTCAATATAATATGCAATGCTTACGCATATTCTTTAAATCAGGTTAATAAACTGTACAGTAACACTCAATGCTTAGACAATGTATAAATCAGGATAATAAAATATTATATTTAATGCTTACACACACACACACACACTTATTTGTTGTATAATAAAATGAAATGACACTGAAAAAAAAGTATTGAACACATGAAGAAAGGGAGCTGTAGACAGCAACTGAAATCTCTCAGTAGTTATTCAGCTCTGCAGTTGTTGTTGGTGGACATTTCAGCAAGACAATGATCCAAAACAGCCAAGGAAACTGTCAAATGGTTTCAGTGAAAGAAAATCAAGCTGTAGAATGGTCCAGCCAATCACCTGACCTGAATCCAATATAAAATACAAAATAAAGATCAGATTTGATGGACGAGACCCACAAAACCGTCAAGATTTTTACTCAGTTAAGTTCTGTGAAAAACTTACACCTGAGCAATTCATGTGACTATTCTCTATATGAGAGAAGTCTTTAAGCTGCAATCAATAAAAAAGTCTTTTATATACAGTATTAAATACATTTAAGTAGTTCAGTACGTTCTCCTTGTGTAAATCCATTGTTATTACACATTTTTTTTTCATATATTATTTTGTATTTTTTTTGTTTGTATTGTTACCAAAATCTGGTTCAGTTCCATGTCAACAGCTCCTTTAGAATATTTTTCCCAAAAATTTAAACACGAATACATTGTTAAATACGTATTCCACCACTGTATAAATTAGTTATTATGATCAATTAATCTTGATTTGTATAGCGCTTTTCAAAATAATTATCGTTCCAAAGCAGCTTTGCAAAATGCACTGATAAAAATTCTAATAAACAAAGGTACTAAAGCTGTAGGTATATGTTTGTACCTAAGGGCCCATATTTGTACAGGGTTCCAGCAGGTCAAGGAATTTCTGGAATATCAGGAACTTTTGTTTGTCTTTTTAAATTTTTGTTTCCATTTATCTAAATATAATTTTCTATTCACATGTTTTGTCTGTTTGTTATGGTTAGGATATTTTTTATAGCTTTTTTTATTACTTTCCTGCTTGTTAGCTGAAAGTCACCAAGCTCGACTTAAGGCAATTATGCCTGAAAATTTTACATTTCAAGGGCTTTAGCTACCAAATGGCCACTTCAAAGACTGGCTGCTCATTTCTTTTGGAAATGTAAGATAAATGATCAACTGTTCCTTTCATAATCACTATAAAGTTCATAAAAATGTGATATTTGGCTGAAATGTTTTTTTTTTAAATATTTTGCAAAGCACAACGGTGCCTTGTTTTTCAGTTCATTATAGGTCATAGAAGTTCAGCTTTTTGAAAGCTCAGTGAAAGTGAGGTAAAAGTTATAGAGAATTTGACATTTGTTTAACAGTGAAAAGTTAAGTCTACATATTGGTACCTAAAAATGTACCTTTTTTTTTTTTTTTTTTTTTTTTTAAAGTGACAGCTTTTGTACATTTATTTCATAGAGTGCCCAGAAATTAAATCATTTTTTTTGGCCTGGGGTTGTGAATCCCTGTTCCAGATCAGTGTTTGCTTTTTTTAAAATGTTAACCCTACATTGTATTGCCACATTTTTACATTGTGAAATAATGTGGTAATAGAATCCTATAGCTAAATGCAAAAAAAGTTCTGCATGAGCTGAACTAAACTGAAGAAAGTTACATTGCCATCTAATGAAAAGGATAAGATGAGAGTGGTTCATTCAGACAAGCATAGCGAATATGAGGAAAGCAATTTGAAATTAATACAAAAATCTGTCAAAGATTTATGGAAGGTATAGAGTGTTTTATGAGTATGTGAGTATTTATTATATTCAAGATTTACAGTAGTTTGCCTGTAGCTCAGCTGGCAGAGCTCGGTGCTAGCAGTGCCAAGGTCATGGGTTTGATTTGCAGAGGATGCAAGCCCTGATAATAAAGTGTCTTCTGAGTGTAAGTTGCTCTGGATAAAAATGTCTGGCAAATCCATAAATGCAATAAATGTATTTTTTAATAAATTTATGTATGAAACGTATTAAACGGGAATAAGCCAAAGGGGGTTTGAAATATCTTAAAGCACAGCTGGCAAAACCCTTTGAAGGTGATGATATTTAGTCCTGTAAAAAAACTCGGAAAGAGCGCCACTATTTTCTCGCATCGGCCCTGAGCAGTCAATCTTAAAATGTTCAGAATTTCTGAAAGTGCTGTTTGTAAGTTTTTGACTCTTCTAAAGCATAAAAATATCATAATATGTTGACATTTTTGTTTATCTGAAAAACAATGCTGAAGTCAGATAGTCTGCTTTGAAAATGTCCGTTATGTGTCTGAACGGCTGTCTTTGTTTTGGTAATTTAACCTGCCCACTGCCAGTTTAGCCAATTATATTTCAGCTCCCCGGGTTGCTCTGTTGGAAAACAGCGTATTTCATTAATTCAGTCATGAAGGCTTTCAAAGTGTGTGTGACCGAAACAGACAGTAGCAGACTCCAAAATGAGACGCAGATTCAGAGTTCTATATGAGGTGGTTATTAATTAGCAAATAATATAAATATTATGAGCGTATCATTGGGTGAGCAGGTTACATTGTAACCCCGTGTCCTGACAACACACTACATGAAGAGATTTGCAGTGATAAGCAATTTGGCTGTTTGCACCGGACAAAACACCACATAAATTTAAATACAGCCATTCAGAAGCTCAGAATAGTCCACTTACTGCACTCCAACGAAATGGTTCATAATCTAATTAATACATATTAACCACTTTGCATTATTAAATGTACATGCTGAATCGATATGTGTTTGCCTGCACTGAGTCACAGTTCTAAAGTTTAATCTCAAAGTTTTACAACGATTTTATTTTCAAGATCTGAGGTGAACGATCTGCTGCTGCTGCTTTCAGTAGAATGGCAAAAAATGTTATGTAAAATGGCATTCAAACTCACACTATTAGCATTTAACTCTGAATAAAGCACATGAAGTGCACGTGAAGTGATCATTGTAAGTTTTCTGTTGTTTAGCTGCAAGAAATAGAAGCCATTTTAAAATATACATTTCAGGTGTTGGTTAGGACAAAAACTCCTTTTAATATGGAAAATATTCCTTAGATCGTGTGCCATTGCATTTATTTAGAACACGACTTAAATCAGCAATAAGGCTCGATTGTCAGGCACACTCTTGTTGGTGTCGTCAATCTGGCAACCTGTGCTTGCGTGGTTTTGAACCAGGCGTGCAATACCTAGTTCAACCACTGGGTGTCAAACTTACGTACTGCACCTTTACAGTTTTTCTCATTTGCTAAG
>CAIGQZ010000379.1:4120480-4152381 GCA_903798205.1 Danio tinwini | reverse complement strand
CACTCACTCACTCACTCACTCACTCACTCACTCACTCACTCACTCACACACACACACACACACACACACACACACACACACACACAAAAATATATTGCTTAAAGGGGCTAATAATTTTGACTTAAAAATGTTTTTTTTAAATAAAAAACTGCTTTTATTCTAGCCGAAATAAGACTTTTTTTTTCAGAAGAAAATTTATTATCAGACATACTATGAAAATTTCCTTCCTTATATATATATATATAGTAATATAGTTATATATATTTACATATATATTTTACATATACATATATATTTTACAGTACACGTATATTTTATTTTAACCTTCACATCCCAGATTTTGAATAGTTGTATCTTGGCCAAGTACTGTCATCTTCTAACAAGCCAATTTTGAAAAATTGACACTTGGTCCTGGGTCACATATTAAATCATTCTGTAGAAACAATGAAATAGAATCTTTCCAACCTAAAAATATTCCTATAAAACTGAGAAACAAACAGAAATCTGAAGCTGCCATTTCATGACTGACGGTGCTGTGTAAATATACTAATTGCTCAAATGGGGGAAATTAAAGAGCACAACCTTTCCTGTATATTTGCTTCTGCCTGACAGCAAGCACTAGTGAACTTTAGCACGGTGTGGGACGATGATTTCTCAGGTGGGTTTTTATCTGCGCTACACTGGGGGGCATTGTCACCGATGACATATCACCGTCTCTGCGCTAGCATTTTTTTTGCCAGTAATTTAAATGTGCGGAGGGGATCGTAATTTGTTCTTCATGGATAATATGACCCTTAGCGGAGCAAGATCATGGGTCGGCTGAAGTGATATTTTCTGGTAATGATGGTCATACATCATTCCTGACGCTGTGGGTTTAGAGGCTAGCACATCACTGCCACGTCCTCTGGGACTCGCTGCCATAAACAAGTAAGACATGAGCGCCCTGTGGAGGGCCGTGCAATTTTTACGAGCTTATCCTGAGCCCTTGGTGGCTGGAGGTTGAGCCTCTCACTGTCGTGGTGATTAATACCTCTGAAGTCCTATCATCTTTCTTCATGCTCCTCCACTACTGGGGCACTGCATTAGGGCTAGATGTCCTCAAGGTGATCTGCTGCAATCACTCTCGCCATGTAACGGTTGAGGAGATGCTATGCTTTTCTGAAATATAGTAGAGCGAGCAGAGCGATAGCGTTTTAACTTTGCAGCGAAAGGTCGTGTTGCTGCAGAATGGTTGTAACTCTTGTAAATAGTGTTGCAGGTTCACAAGCTGTACACTTTAAGGTTGACCAACAGATTATCCAGAAACGGATGTTTTTTTTAAAGGAATAGCTCTACCAAACGTCAACGTTTTGTCATTATTTATTCATCATCACATCATTTACTGTCTGACATTTTCATTAGAAGATATTTTAAAGAACGTTTCAGCTGTTTTGTCCATGAAAATAAAGGCAAATATACACTCACCGGCCACTTTATTAGGTACATCTTACTAGTACCGGGTTGGACCCCCTTTGGACTTCGGAACTGCCTTAATCCTTTGTGGGAGAGATTCAACAAGGTACTGGAAATATTCCACAGAGATTTTGGTCCATATTGACATGATAGCATCATGCAGTTGCTGCAGATATGTCAGCTGCACATCTATGATGCAAATCTTCTGTTCCACCACATGCCAAAGGTGCTCTATTGGATTGATATCTGGTGACTGTGGAGGCCTTTTGAGTATAGTGAACTCATTGTTATGTTTAAGAAACCAGTCTGACATGATTCGCACTTTATGACATGGTGCGTTATCCGGCTGGATGTAGCCATCAGAAGATGGGTGCACTGTGGTCGTAAAGGGATGGACATGGTCAGCAACAATACTCGATGCTCAATTGGTACTAATGGGCCCAAAGTGTCCCAAGAAAATATCCCCCACACATTACACCACCACTAGCAGTCTGAACCGTTGATACAAGGCAGAATGGATGCTTTCATGTTGTTGATGTCAAATTCTGACCCTACCGTCTGAATGTTGCAGCAGAAATCGAGACTTATCAGACCAGGCAACGTTTTTCCAATCTTCTATTGTCCAATTTTGGTGAGCCTGTGCGAATTGTAGCCTCAGTTTCCTGTTCTTAGCTGACAGGAGTGGCACCCGGTGTGGTCTTCTGTTTCTGTAGCCTATCCACCTCAAGGTTGGACGTGTTGTGCCTTCAAAGATGCTTTTCTACATACCTCAGTTGTAGTGAGTGGTAATTTAAGTTACTGTTGCCTTTCGAACCATTCTGGCCATTCTCAAACTCTTTTTCAGACCATTCTCTGTAAACTCTAGAGATGGTTGTGAGTAAAAATTCCAGTAGATCAGCAGTTTCTGAAATACTCAGACCAGCCCGTCTGGCACCTACAACCTTGCCATGTTCAAAGTCTCTTAAATCACCTATCTTCCCCATTCTGATGCTCGGTTTGAACTGCAGCAGATCTTCTTGACCATGTCTACATGCCTAAATGCATTGAGATGCTGCCATGTGACTGGCTGATTAGAAATTTGCATTAACAAGTAGTTGGACAGGTGTACCTAATAAAGTGACATAATAAGATACTAAAAGGAACCTTGGGTATTAAGACTTGCATGGTTTAATATAAATGTCTCTTACTGATACATGTAGTAGAAAACCCATGACAGATTTAAGTTATTTAAAAAACAAAATCCACATTCCTTTTGAACTATGGGGTGCCATTATTTTAGGTGCGCACTGTATGCTGTCAGATCCATGCACAACTTGGTGAGCTACTGGTGCTATTTTTCACTAAAACAATACAAAATACTAATATGATGCCACCTTAAATTAATTTTGCTTGTAATGTTTAGTCAAAGAGCAGGAGGGGAAGCAATGTATGCCTTCACTATTCACAAGACATCTAAACACCTTTGGATATAAGATAATATACAAGAAATGCATCAGTGATAACTTTCTTCTTTTCTGTGGCGTCATAACATGCGTAGGCTTGTTTACATTCTGCCACTAATGACATCTAGTGTTTCTGGTGTCTGCTGTTCTCAGTGCAGATTTCACTTGCCACATAGGTATCAGGACTAAAGAGGAGAGAACAAAGATTATCTCTCTTGTGACATTTTTGTTAAAGCAATGAATATTCAGTTGGGTCCAAAACTACATTATTGAGTTAATTATTCAGACATCCATCTATCCAACATCTTGCTTGCTTATTGTTTTTACGTTTGTTGAAAAGAGATTTTGAAGAATGTTTTAGTTGTTTTTGTCAATGCAATGAAAGTTAATGGGGTTAAAAACAACATTTGTGTATGTATGAGTATGAGTCATACAGTGCGTCCCAAATCACACACTTATGCACTATTCTACACCATTTTGTAGTGTAAATAGTGCAAGTTGTGCATTCACACTGAAAACTCTAAAAATAATAAGTGTGCTTTAAATACCCGGATGATGCACTTATCTAACCATTAAAATGAAGTGTGAAATGATGGACACTTCACACACTCAACAGCCACCGCTTTGCTCATGTAGCGGTAGGGGCAGAGCTTTCGGGCACTGATGTTGGATTGTTTTTTTTTGGATTTTGAAAGCAGTATTCTCCTACGAGATTGATTATACCACCTCCCGATAGTGAATGCGGTTATACTCATGACAGGTATTATTTGGTAGTTTGGTTACTGATTTTGCTAATTTGGCAACCGTCAAACGTCAACCGGTAATCGGATTGAATTTCCAAAAAAAATTAGTGTTCCATTTGGGACAACACTACATACATATCCTATGCTGTTGAGTGTGTAAGTGCATAAGTGCAGAGTAGATAAAAGCATAGCGTATAGTGTGCTATTTGGGACACAGCTATACTTTTTACACATGGAATGGACACAACGGAATCCAGACCTTAACCTTATTGAGAATCTTTTGGATGTTTCGAGGAACTCATTATCCATAAGATCTCGGAGAAACATTAATTCAATTTTGGACATATATAAATGTTGTGACATTGCAGAAGCATATTACAATGTCATGACGAATGTGTGCCACAATCAAAGCTAATGGCAGTCTAATGAAATATTAGAGTGTGTGGCTTTTTTTGGACAGCATATGTGAGAGCCTTTATTGCTTTAAAATGCTGAGACCTGTCAGGGTTTTTCATGAGCTGATTTACCTTCTCTTGTGACTAGACCTTTATAGAGTTGTCCTGTTATATGACATGAAAGAACTAGGTCAAGCTTCACAAATGAGCTTGATAAATGCATGTTTATGGAATTGATTGTCTGGCCTAAATGATTTGTTATTTCCCTTTAGACATTAACAGACTTTGTAAATTAGGTGTCAGTGTAACAACCAGCATGTAATAAAAGCTGTTCGCATTATTCATCCAAGATTGCTAATAGAGAAGGTGCATAAATCACCCCCTGCCATTTAATTTTGGGCACCAAAAAGGAAAAATTATTTGTCACCACAAGAAACAACCCATTTGGTTTCACATTTGTGCCTTGATTCTGACATAACTAATGTCTAAAAATATAAAAAATTATGAAGAATGTTCAAAGCAATTAGTGCAGAATTTAAAAGCTATAGCTATTTAATTTGAAAAATGTAAATAATTGCTAGTATTGATCAGTCTATCAGTATTGAATCTGCTGTTTTTGCACATGCATCTCCTAGAATTTTGTGATCATTTTTAAAGGCTTCACTTCTAAAGCAAGCAAGCACTGGCTTTTGAGTTCTCTTGCACGTAAACAAAGCTGAAGGAATGCACTCTGCCCCGTTTGATAGCTCTTTACCCACTCTCCTCCTCCATCTGCACTCATGACTGCAGTGGGAGCCCTGCGATTATGATGGAAATCTCACAAGCCATTACCATGAAGAGGCTGGGCCTGATGCAGACAGCTTAATGGACTCATTTGTAATTGGTAGGGGGCAATGGCTAAGCTACCGTGGCCTTTGTGTGATTGAGTATAGAGGCATGCATGCAAATGTGACAAATGAATAGGAATTGAGCCTCTCAGGTTTTGTGCAGCTTTCTCCAGCTCTCCGTTCAGCCAGAGTGACCTTGAGAGGCAGTGCAGTAGGTGTTAAGAATCGTATAAAGAGGTGTTAACACTGGGGGCAGTGAACGGAAAGCAACAATTCACGAAGTCTAAAGTGGCATATTCATTAGCTGCCACATGAATTGCTTTGGAAGGAGGCTGTTGTGCAAAGCTGCGAGGTACACATAGGTTATGAGCACTTCATAAGTGGCATCCGAATTCTCCATGGACCTATTTAGCGCCCTGCTAAACCAGTATAAAAGGGCACTTTCTGTATGTATGCCAGCACCGCCGAAGACCTTCAATCACGTCTCGAGACTTTCATTCAGCCTCACAGGTGATCGCTGCGATTTCGTAGGATTGGAGATGATTTTATATGCCGGATGTTGGCCGTTTCCCTGAGCCTCATTGTCTGGGGTGGTTTTTGTGCGCTATTGGGAACAGAGCCTGTTCGTCACAGATGTCCAGGGAAAATTACACAAGTGCCTCATTAATGAATGGCTCAACAGTCTCTGGAGGTGGCCTCTGAGGCAGCTCTTTAATGAGCTGGGAACTCAAACACTGCCAAAGTTTACCTCGACCCTGCCTCTTGCGCTCGGGTCAGTCGGAAGAGCAATTCAATTCAGGGCCACTGAAGCAGAGGGGAATGGCCTCACGCTGATTTCTCTCTCGCGGCTCTAAAGGCAGGAATAATACACTTTTGTCACACGCATCCTGGGGAATTACAGCTCCTAATTTGATTAGGGGAGATTTGATTAACTGGAAAATGGGGATTTCACTAAAACTTTCACATGCTTAATTTATCCCTTGCCGAGCAGATGCAACATTGTGTCATCCCAATGAAAGGGCGTATGGGAAGCCTATTCAGTGGTTAGACGCTCTTTGAAATCCAAGAATATTGCTATTTCGCCATGGTTCTCACAAGTCAAATGCCTTTGATTATCTCTCCCTGGAAATAGCTGCGGCTGTCATGCGAGTTTGCATATGGCTACCTCCATCCGACAGCGCGACATTGGTGGCGTCTTGCTGCATATCTGTTTATGGACTAAAAAATAATCCTGCGGCGCCGTGTCGTTCCCTTCCACGAGCGAACGGATTGCACGTCTTCCAGTACATTAGGATTATGTATTTCATTTCAAGGCCAATTGGCCCTTAGTAATAGTCTCAGAAGGAGCTCCCCATTACAGACCAGTGGTTATGGAGGACAGAAGCTATTCCAAAGGGCAAGTATGGAGGAATCCATCCCCATTAAAAATGATCTAGTTAAATCAGCTTTCTCTCAAAGGGCCATCGGGCCAAACCTGCTCTTTGAAATTAATAGCCAGACTGGAGCTGAAGGGCTAAGGCATCAATTTACTCCTCCTTCAGACAGAAAATCAGTGAAAACAATCAGGCCGAGTCTGCGCTAATGACTTTGCCTTTGAGGCGAGTCTGCAAGAATCTTTCGGTGTTTAAAAAAGAAGAAGAGAGAAATGGAAAAACCTCCATGTGATCATTTTTCATACGATTTCTTTGTTTTTTAGGGCCTTGGGGTGTGGCTGAAGCTGTGACAGATGTATATATATGAAGCCACCGATTCTCTGTCATAATTACACAAGAATGGACTTATTAGAAAGAGCGCTGAGTTAATAAAAGCCCTCGTTCTGCAGCTCATTTTCAGTAATCACATCTGACTCAGATTATCTGCCTTTGATGATGATGATGAGACAATTTAGCAGTGATTTACTGTTTTATGTTATTCATAAATGCTGTGCTGTTAATATATGATTATGGTTTTTGGAAATTGCTTAAACCGTGATGTGATGTGACTGGTAAAACTGCCAAGACTCAGTCGTTTCAGTGATATTATGACAGAAGATTTTGCAGAGAAAATCTATATCCTATACAGGTTCAAGTTCAGTTCACGGGGAAATTATTGTTTGCTCTTTGTTTGCTTACGAAATTATAAAAGCTATAATAATAATAGATTTGATTTATAACGTTCATTTGTAAGACTCTACAAAACAGTAAAAAAACAACAAAGCACAATAAAACAATAAAGAATACAGTGAGAATGAAAAAGATAGCACAAATTAAAAACAGTCCTAAAAAGATTAGTTTTAAGTAGCTTCTTAAAAAAAGCTGTTAAATACTAAGGTTTATATCAAATTGGATCCTGGTCCAACTATTAATATAAAAAAAACAGTAACACTTTATTTTGATGGTCCATTTAAGTATTAGCAGACTGTCTACTTAATATCTGTTGATACTGCTCCTTCAACAGACATTTAACTGACTATAAGAAACTTTGCAAGTACATGTCAACTTACACTAACCCTAACCCCAAACCCAACCTAACAGCCTACTTATAATCTAATAAGAATTAGTTGACATGTAGACACAATGTAACAAACGGACCATCAAAATAAAGTGTGACCAAAAAAAATCAATACTGTATTGAAGCATAGCATGAACTTCAGGAATGTTTTGGGCATCTGCATTTAACTTGCATGTGATACAATAATAATAATAATAATCTAGTAATCTATCATCTAAAAAATACAGTAATTCCTTTATGAATTAATGTATTATATATTCAAATAAGTATAAGTATAAAATAAGTACTTTTAAAGCAGTGAACTTATTTGGGGTTTGCTTTGAGTTTAACATCAATGCTGAGGAGTATTGAAAAATGCTGAGTTATTTCAATTCATATTTTGGTAAAATATGGACTAACTAAACCATCAGGTTAAAGTTGGGTCAAAAAATATATAATAAAAGCAATTATTGCCCATATTTTATCCAAACATGAAACAACCCAGTTTCTTTTAATGTATAGCATTAGAAAACTGTCTGATTTTAATAAAAAATATCCCCAGTCAATATAATAAACCACGGCAATAACATCTGGCTCAGCTAGACCTAGTTGAAAGTACAGCGCCAGTTATTTGCACCCTATAAATTATGAAAAGAAACCCCCTTAATCTTCTTCTGTTTGATGATATCTGATGGCCTGCATATAATTTGGACTCTCTCCTATATAGGTCTCAATTAATATCTCAACCTGAGACCTCACATTGACTCCCACAAACCAAGGAGAGCATTAAGGTGTCGCGGTTGCCCCCACATTCATCCACCAATAGCCATCCCAGTGCGTTTAGTCAGAAGGAAGAAGCTAAAACAGTTTTTCTCAGCGGTGCTGGCATGCCGAAGCTCCACGTCCTGCTGAGGAGTCACAAATCACAGCTACGTCCCAGCAGGAGGACCAACTTCAGCTTGAACAAGGCCTTGTTTTGTTCAGGGCCTGTGAAATGCAATTAGAAACTCCCTCAGGGCCGACAGGGGCAACGGCTGAATGAAACCTCCCCGAGCTCCTGACGGGGCCACGGACTTTGAAGTCTACTGCTATCTCCCCTAGAGAGCCCATCCCCGGTTCAGAGAGGACAGCGCATTAGAGACGGAGGAGTGCAGGAAGCTTTCATCTGCCTCCTCCCACAAGGGTGTTGACGCTCCTTATAAATTATGTGATATATCTGTTGTGATAATGCCCCGTCTTGTGATTTATCATCTCACCGTGCCCTTTTCCCGTTGACATTCACAGCTCCCAGTCCGGCGGGGAGCTCTGCGATTGGTGGATCTCGACAAGAATTCCTCAACACGTATGCGAGGCTTTTATAAAAAGCTGTGACAGGTACGATTGCAACACTTGCATTAAATCATATCATCCTTTTCTCACCCTACGAAAGCACATACCAGCACCGTGGCATTAATTGGAGCTGACGCTTTCGCCCAATGAGAGCAAAGTCTCATTTGGGTGCGAGGTGGAAGCATCTCATCGGCATTCTGGATGTGTCGCCTGTCCCCTCTGGTTATTCTGGGCCTGTAATTAAGAGGATGGCCATAATCACTGGACTGTCTGTACGTACGTGTCGAGCAAAGAGGAGGAGAGTGCTGTAATTGTTCTGCTGTCCTGGCCGAGGTGGGAGGCGGTGGGAGTGTCCGCTGAGGGAGGGAGGGATCACAGGAATGCGCTGTTCACTACTGAGGGAGCATTCTTGAGCCGAACGCGCTCTGGAAAGGACCTCTTGCGTGATCACAGACCTGCTTCGGGTGGATTTGCGCTTAATCTGTTGGTGGTGTAGGAGCACAAAGCCTAACGTTTTACACTGTTTGGAGGATTTTATTGGATATAGATTAAGGATTGGTTCAGGATGGACATGTTCAACATCATACAAGCCTTGATTTAAAAAAAAAAAAAAAACACTTTGTCAGAGCTCCTAGATTTTGGAGGGAGCTCTGTTTTTTTGGTTTATTCAACGTTTTTGACACTCTTAATCCTGATACTGGAGTGACCTCTCTGAAAATGATTGGATAGTTGAAAAGACTATTTTCTTGTGGTATTTTGGATTACACTGAGAAGGATCAAAGTTTATTATCGTTTTTGACTCATCTGTTCATTGACATTTTGGGTAAGTTCTTCTAAAAACTCAAATATAATTGATAATCTCTCGACTAATTTATAATTTGGTTGTTGGTTCTTGTTATGCATGTGAAATTGACAATTCACTCCAAAAATTCTTGAGTGTGTGGTTATGAAAATGCAAAACTTGCTTGAAAATATAATTTTTTGGCTTGTGCTCTATAATAATGTGCCTACGTTATATTTGTGTTTGTTTCCTGTCATGAAAAGCACTAAGGGTGAAGCCACTTGTCATGTTTTCCCATGGTAAAACAGTGTCCTCTTGTGGTTAAAAGGCCTTTGTTGGCTAATAGATCATATTTACTGAAATGTATTCATATTGCAGGTCACTCTGACAGAGACATTCCCTCCTCCAAATGAAGGTATGTAAACCTCTACAAATTCCTGTACCATTGCTCACATTTTAGAGCTTGCACATTACTTAAACATAATTACAGACAATGTTTACCTGCCTGCCTAGATTGTAATTCACTAGCAAGCATTAAATCTTGATAGGATTAATTGATAGATAGGCTTAAATATCCAGTAGTAGTGTCATCCCATCACTTCTCATCCCAATTAGACTGGAAAACCTTTTATTCACTTACAATTGTGTTTGGTTTTTATGCATTAGCTCTACTAGGTGAATTTAATTATTAGTTGTATGCTGTACACATAGCATCTGTCTCAACAATGTCACAGAAATATAGGGATTAAAGCTTATATATTACCATTGTATTGCACTGGACATTTGACAGATGCAGCTTATTGCACAATCATGACATTTCCGTCATGCAATAGGGGTGAATTATGGAACAAAAGCATAAAAACATGTTATATGTGTGCTGGACAGATGGCATGGTAAGAAATCCCCTGGATTGAGTGCAGGGATGTAAAACACAATACCTTTAGAGCCAATTAGGCTGTTGATAAGTTTAGGAGGTGGGTGCGTTCAGGCCAAGTACGTGCTGGTAATCGTCCACTTAATTGGATAGAGGCTCAGTCACTCATCAGCCAACCTGGCAAAAAAAAACACTTTAGCCTTGCTGATTTATTTAACAAGACACTGTGTTCTCGCATTTATTTTCACTGGCAGCCTTATACGTTTAAGTGACGAAGCATTCACAAAAACCGCAGTTGTTTCACCTTGTATCACTCATCACCATTTACTCCTGTTGGCTTCTTCAATCAAATCAGAGGCACTTAAGAACTTAACCAGATTACTTTCATAGAGTCACCAGCAATAGTTAATGGAATTTACGTCTTTCGGTTAGAGCGGGTGCTTTGGAGGCTGCTGTCTAGCACATTTATCAGCAGGGGCTGAAATCTGGAGTCTCGCTGGACCACTTGGTCACAGCCTTCGATCAGTCTGTTATGCATGCACAGAAGCCAACGTGCATCATGTGGCTTCTAGCACGGTTTTTAAAATGATAGGATTTGTGTGGTGATTGGTTTTGTAAGGTAACAGAAAGCACATAGTGCAGCAATGTTTTGGGAAGCCTATTAAACCTTAAGCCATCTTAATGCAATTGAGTTAAAGGACGCTTGTCTCAATCATAGGGGGATTAGACAGCTTTCAGGGTCTGTTGTATTGCTCAGCGCTCTGCCAAAGGCTTCGTGGAATTCAGTTTTTAATTAGACAGCCGTTCCTTGAATGACACACATCACATTTCTGGTCAGTTTTCTTTGAAAGGCTGTATTTTTAGATGTGACACTGTGGTTATGATGACACTTGTGGCGAGATTGAATCTGGATATGAATGACTTTTTCAGGTAAATCTTGATTGGTTGGTGTTTGGTGTAATGTAAGATGGATTAAATGACACAAATGATACATTTTGTGATGATGTAGCATGTAGCATTTTTTTTCAGGTTTTATTCTAGTTTTAGTAAAAAAACATATATATATATATATATATATTAATTAAATTAAATAATAAAATATACTTTATGTTGTAAAAATCTTAAAATTAATAACATTTCTGATCTTTAAGTCATCATCTTGACAATTCTGCCATATTTACAGTTATTTATAACTGTAATTTATATAAAATGACAGAATGGACCTCATTACAGTCAAGGAGAAAACAACATATCTTAGTTCTTTTTTTTTAAGCTTTAGTTTGTAAATTACCACAGTATATATCTAGTTTATTTGAATACTGTTTAAATACTTATAATAGCAGACTGACAGATATACTCTTACTTAAGATGCCATTTCTTCACACAGAGTTAGGTCAATCTGCATAATCTAAGTATGCTCCATATGTATGGAATGAACTTCAAGCTATACTACATATGAAATCCATACCATATATCACTATATTTTAAAATATTTTAAAGACTGTCAATTTAGAACAGTCCACGTTTTAACAATTGATTATGGTTTATGCTATTTTTGTGTGTGTCTAAGTGTTGTGATATATGGCTTGGCCGATAAACGACATTATATAAAATCACGATAAATTTGATGTCAATATCAATGATAATCTCTGGACTTTTGTTCCTTATATTGGTCTAAGAGCCAATCACACAGCAGAAATATGCAACAAAGAGAATTTAAAAGTGTGTTAATTTTAGAAATGTACTGAATTTTTAGCCACCGAAAATCTATCAGCCGAAAATGTGAACCTAATTTTTGTGGCCTCAGTCATTGTTGGGGTACTCTTTTAAATCTAGAAGCATTAACAACTTATTTCAAAATATATATTGTTATCGTTCAATATGGAAAATGATTATTGAGATTGCATTTTTGCCATATCGCCCAGCTCTAGTGTGATATGTATTTTTTTGTAACTCTATCCTATGCTGCCTGTCCTGACCAGGACTCCCTGGTAGAAGAGATATTGAATCTGAATATTTATGAAAGAAGTTTGGGGTCAGCAGTTGTTTGAGACAAAAATAATACTTTCATTTGTCATGGAAGGATTAAATTGATCAAAAGTGGTGTAAATGTTATAATTACAAAAAAGTGTGACTTTTTCTATGAAAAATATTAAGCAGCACAACTGTTTTCAACACTAATAATAAAAAGAAATGTTTCTTTATGAATCAGCATATTTTAATGATTTCTGAAGGAAGACACTGAAGACTTTTGCCATCACAGGAATAAGCCAAATTTTAAAATACATTAAAAACTAAACAATTCTTTTATATTGTAGTAATAATAATAATAATAAATAATACATAATAATAATAATAAAATAATAATTTGTATTAATATTAGTAGTCGAATAATTAAAAAATGTATAGTAACGGATTTTATTATACCTTTCCCCTAATGCAATATAAGCAGTGGGCTATGTTTGACTCCTGTTGTTATGGTAGTGTGTTGTTAATGCTAATATGAGCTGGCTCGCTAAGAAGCTGTGTAATCTGTTCGCCCAACACTCGGCTGTCAAAAGTTGACAGCTTCCCTCAACACTCGCAGCCGTAACGTGTTTCTGCCAGGAATAACTGAACCGCTGTTCACAGAGCTGTCTTTCCTTCAGCCCACGGTTTTGGCCGAGGTGTGTAAACTGGCCCGGATGGAGGCTTTCTTACGTTCCCGTGATGCTTATTAAAGCTGTGTTAAGATTAAACATGCTATACAGGGCCCAGTATGCATTTCACAGCCATGATCAGCATAGCCACCTTCAAAGTAGGAGCGAAACTATTCAAGGCCACAGTCTAATCTGTTCATCCCCTGCCAGTTGCAGACATAGGTATACATGTTAGTCTGTGAGATAGGCAGTCAGAACAGTGTTGGCATTGTTCATGGGGTAACCTGACCCGGGACAGGCCCAAGCATCAGGGGACAGCATATAGCCGAGATCGGGGCTGTTGAGAGATCAGTGAGACAGCTGACTGTTTGGAGCTTTCAGCACAACTCAAATAAACACTTTGACTATCCAACTTTAGCCCACAACTCTCCCACATGTTACAACTTTGACCGAGCACTGCGATAAGAAGCACAACGAGCTCTTTTAGTGGTTTTAGGAGTCTGTTATATAGCCATCTGAGTTCTCCATACTGCTGATTGTTTTACTGGGGCTACAGTTTCTCGGAAGCAGGAGGTAAAACGCATCCCACAGGCATCAGGAGACATTGTGTGCATGACCGGCCCACATCCCCATCACTAATCCCCGTCTGAACGAAACCTGAGCGCTGAATAATGAAACAGCTCTACGCCGAGCACTGCCGCCTATTGTAAAGACTGTGGGAGAACGTTGTCGTTTTGCTCGCAGCAATTTATACATCCTGCGCTTGTGTCCTGAACTAGCCTTTCACATCATCCTTTGTGAAGGGATTATCTTATAATAACAAGAGATGATTTGTTCAAATACAGCTTGAGTCTTTGTTGTATGCTGTTTGTGGTGGAACAAATGAGGTTTTGGAAGAAGAGTTGCTGTAGGGATTTTAAGATTTTAAACTGAGGACAAATGTTTCTGAAAAGACAACATGTATTCAAAATGTTGGGCTAGTAATGCCTTCTCTGTAAAAAATAAAAATAAAAATTGGGTAACACATTTCTTTAAGCATCAATTTTTTACTATTAGCTAGTGGCTTATTACCTACTGGCTGTTTATTAGCACTTATAAGCTACATGTTCTGCAGGATCTTAATCTACATCCTTAATTCTACCTAATATTTAAACCTACTACCTTAATAAATATTAACAAACAGCAGGAGCAATTAGGAGCTTTTTGGGGCAAAATCCATTGTTAATGGTTTTTTTCTTACTAATACTGAATTAAATTGAAATGAAACAGTATGTTGTAGTGTAATATTTCAGAATATTTCAGTTTAATAGTATTTTTGCAATCTTGGTAAGCCTAGGTGACAGTTATTTATTATTTATTTTTACCTAATTGCTATAATTTATATCTGTGACCCTGGATCACAAAACCAAAAACCTTAAGTTGTATATTTTTGGCTATTGACCTTATTCTTCAAGAACGATCGGGCATAGCCATTGGAAACTTTTTGGCTCAAGACTTCCGGTCTCATTCACTTCCATTGATTTTTAGACATTAAAAACAGCTTGTTATGCTGCTCGATGTTGCAGAGTGATATTTTCTTATTATATCATTCTACTTTTTATGTGTAATCGTAAACACACTTGTTTGTAGAACATGTAGTTTGACTGGTTATTAGTTCTGCAGTCTATTATTCCCAGTCATTTCTCCCATAGGCAAAGGAATTGGAAGTAAATTGACAAATAAATTGGAACAAAAATCAACAAAAAGCAACAAAAACAAGCGCACTTTGTCATTGCAGAACAAGGACAATAAAATACCTTGAATGGGTTAAAACTATAGCTTTTTCTTTTATGCCAAAAAAGTAAAGATCTTGTTCTTTAAGATATTTTAAAAGTTCTTACTGTAAATACATAAAATAATGTTTTTGATTAGTACTTTGCATTGCTAATAAATTAATTTGGACAACTTTTACGGCATTTTCCCCAGTATTTTAATTTATTTGAACCCTCAGATTTAAATAAATAGTTCTATCCTGGCCAAATATTGTCTAATCCCATCAAAGTTTACAACAATGAAAAGCTTATTTTCAGCATTTATTTAATACATAAGTCTCTAAATGTATTTCATTTAGCTAGTACCATTTTGAATGAGAAATGTTTAAACAAACAGAAAACGGTCTGAAATCTATTTTTGATCATATAAATGCAGCTGTCATAAAAATGTCAAAAGCAACATTTAATCCTCCATTTACTCTCCTTTTAATGTTTTGCTCTGTCGAAGCAACAATGTCCCATAGAAAGGCTAGAAAGCATGCGCTTAAGAAACTCTAAGCTGGCATTATGGTGAACTGCTGCCAAGCAGTGTTTATTTCTTCACCTCTTTGGTTAAATCTGTGTGTAGAATCCCACTTTCATAGCCAAGATAGACGTAATACTGTTTTGATCCATATAAATCACAGTAAGTGTGCAAATCCTGTGCATACCACCCAGTTGGCTTACTGCTTTGATGTATTAACGGGAGAGAGAGAGAGAGAGCACCACCATAAAGGAAGTGTTCGCTTAGTCTGTGTGATACCCAACACCACAGACTGTGATCCTGCAGACAGACTGGCAAGTTGAGAATACAGAGAGATACTGTTCCCCTGTGTCTTATTCAAGAGCTGTTGAACGCCTGCTGAACGCAGCACCAGAAACTCCATGTCTGCCAGATTGCAGCCTCCACCAACTGCAACGCCACAATTCATGGATTCATGCACCCTTTTGGGGTATTGGACATAATAGAGTGCAGAAAAGTAGAGGTAGGAGCCTTTTAGCTGTTTTTTTTTTATCTGTTAAAGACAGTTGGTGATCTATTGGGTGGTAAAACGTCTTTGTGAGTTTCATTCTTCACAAGATATTTTGAAGAAAGCAGGAATCAGGTTATCATCCACTTCCATAGCATTTTTTTCCTAATATGGATACCAATGTTTACACATAAAGGTGAGAAAACGAATCATCATTTTTGGGTGAACTATCCCAAAACTACTAAGTTCATGATTATCCCTGAACATCCGAGTATTTGTTTTTGTAGACATTTTCACGTGCACAGGAGAAATCTAACCGCGTATCGTTCTTCATAGCAGAGATCAAACAAGTGTCAGCAAAACAGATGCACCTTAGCTGAGTGGGCTTTATTCACAGCGAGCTAAAAACCATGTGGGAACCTGTCAGCACACAAGAACAACTGTTTCTCGGTTTGAGGCATTTGCCAACTGTGCCCTAGCAATAACGCACGTGGCCCTCAATGCCACCAGATGATTTATGAGACGTCTCCCGCCATCTGCGAGAGCAACCCGCCGAGGGACAGCTACAGTAAACACGCTCATGATTGGAAGATTATGAAGAGTTTCAGGAGGGCTTACCTGTGCTCTGCCTCCTCTACTTTTGTATGCACACAAAGCTTCCATCCAACTGCTCCTTCACGAGATTAAGAGCTTTCCCCTGGCACCCTGTCAAGGACAAAATTTAAAGAACATGAGTGTTTAACCTCCAGCTAATCTTGTCTTTGTGAGAATGAAGGGATTAGACCATTGGTTTCTGCATGCCTGGAAGGGTTAGGCCAGTAATGGGCTTGATGAATGACAAAAATGGCTTGGGGAAAGGAGCTGCCAACTGACACAGGAAGACAAATTCACTGGTGGCCTGACAGCTCCAAAAAGAGGCTTAGCTTAATTCCTGACCTGCATCAAAATAGAGC
Source organism: Danio tinwini (assembly GCA_903798205.1). Lineage (NCBI taxonomy): Eukaryota > Metazoa > Chordata > Actinopteri > Cypriniformes > Danionidae > Danio > Danio tinwini. The sequence continues at coordinate 4,135,716 of CAIGQZ010000379.1, read as the reverse complement.
ATTACCGTACCATGACACTAATTGAAAACAAGCAGTTTAAGTGAAACCGGTCTTATAAGCACAAGCCAAACATTTTCATTTATTTTTACAGCTCGTTATTGCTTTGTTTGACAGAAGGGTACATCAGCACACGCTGTTCTTTGATTAAGCTGGATGTGAATTAGATTTACACACCAGCGCCATTATGATCCAAGGGTCTATTAAGGACTCTCTGTGCTTATTATTTAGATTTACTTGATTAGTGTGTAGCCGGTCCAGCTATTGAGCTGTGCCATGTGGCCTGTACCACTCATTACGGACTAGATGAGGGCTGTCTGTTCCCCTCTCTGAAGACTTGCGTTCTCCGCCAGCATTTTTCCTGTTGGTCTCATTAAGGATTGACATGCTGGTCTGCCACTTTACAATCTTAAAATTAAAAGTTCTTTATCGAAGAAACTTTATGATCTGTGGAACCTTTTAACTGCACAAAAGGGGGTTTTAGTGAAAAAATGTTCCTTAAATTTAGCCATTTTTTTCAGAATTCAGAATTGAAAGCTAAAAGGTTCTTTAGAGGACCAAAAAAAAAAAATGGATGCTGTAAACTCCTTTAACATCCTAAGCATTCCACAAAATGTTCTTTATGGTGTAAAAATGTTCTGTAAATGTTATTCGCACAAAGAAATAAGTTATTCTTTTATGATCTGTTTACTGAAAAGACCTGTAGGAAACCCCAAAAATGTATATGTTAATTATGGCGACACAGTGGCGCAGTAGATAGGGCTGTCGCCTCACAGCAAGAAGGTCGCTGGTTCGAGCCTCGGCTGGGTCAGTTGGCGTTTCTGTGTGGAGTTTGCATGTTCTCCCTGCATTTGCGTGGGTTTCCTCCGGGTGCTCCGATTTCCCCACAGTCCAAAGACATGTGGTATAGGTGAATTGGGTAAGCTAAAATTGTCCGAAGTGTATGAGTGTGGATGTTTCCCAGAGATGGGTTGCAGCTGGAAGGGCATCCGCTGCATAAAACACGTGCTGGATAAGTTGGCAGTTCATTCCGCTGTAACGACCCTGGATAAATAAAGGGACTAAGCCGAAAATGAATGAATGTTAATTATTTTAGATATTTAAAATTATTTTTTGTGCATTTTAACAATGTATTTCATCACAACAGAGTGTTATTAACAATGGTGGTTCTGTAAACAAACATTTTTGATCAAGAACCTTTTTCATTTGCTCTTAAAGGTCAATTCACAAAGCAGACGATTTGTCAGGTTTTTGTCAGATCAGTTTGTGGAAAGTTTGCATTGACAATCCAGTCTTTCCATTAGGAATTTGCACAATCAAGAGTTTTGCATGAGGCCGAAAAATTCCACATGGAGATTTAACTCTTTTTTTCATGCCAATTTGCAACGATGACCTACAGAAAAGCTATTTGTTTTGAAAGTCTCTTCATGAACACGTTGGCACAGTGGATAGCACAATCTCCTCACAAAATAAGAAAAAATATTTTAAGTTTTGTTGACTGAAGGGTTCTTTGGGGAATCAACAACAGTTCTTCTGTGGCATCACCTCTTATTATCAAAAGGGCAATTTTGTAATCTTTAGAAGTGTATAAACTATTGCAGTCTTAAAGAATCTTTAAACAGCTTTATTTTCAGATGTCAAATGGTTCACATTTAGTTGGTTTCTCCACACACATTTACTGTTCTCAACGTTTGAATGACCCCTGCCGTTATGTCACCCTATTCAATACAAACAGCTCATCACAAGGGATTTGGAGCTCAGCTCAGGCGAATAAGTTGCTCCTTGTGTTTCCCTCCTCCGTGGACCCCCGGTGTTCACGAAAGGAGGTCTACCCCTTGGAGAAGCTAACAATCCATTATGGGGCTCTCAAAAGACCTTTCACTATAGATACAGCAGCACTGAAGAAAAGGCCCAAATTGACAGCTCGACACAAAAGAGATTTACTGCTTTGCTTTATGTGCATGAGTGCTGTTCAAAAGGAGGTAATTGCAGGTTGTATAGATGGGCGAATCCTTAAGGGATTTCAGCCCTTCATCACATTTGCATTCACTATTAGCACCCCCCCAGGGGGACTAGTAAATGTCACGGTGAAACCGACGTCACCAGCAGTATGGCAGTGTGTGAAAGGGCTAATGCTGTAAAAATAGAGATATCCTGCTCACTTAATTTTTTTTTACAAGCTCTGCTTCACTTATTTGACACTAATCTTTGCATTGACAATCACTGCAGGATAGTGTGACACAGGACAACTGAAAAAGGGCATTCTCCATTAAATAAGTATAGGACAGAAGAAATCATTTCAGGAAAAGAGTGTAAAAGTCAGGTAGTAAAGGCTAATATTGCACAGTAATTGGTAAACTGTTTCAGGACCAACCTCAGACATTAGCTTTGACTGAGTTTTGCAAAAAAATCAATGCAACTTTGATTTCCTAATGTACTCAAAACCTAGCCTCTCATGTGTTTTTGTTTGACCTGCAGGTCTTGCTGATGTTGCTAATACCACAAATGCGAGAGCAGAAAACTGAAGGCAGAATGCCACAAGGAGGACATATTTAGAACCCAGAACAACTGAAGTCACTTATACAAACAATTGCACCTTTGGAGTGCATCTGCTTGAATACAGAAGAGCACTATTATCACCCCCTTTTCCAAACACCTCAACATGTTTTCCCCAACGACAGCCCTGCCGCCTCCTCCTCCTCTCCTAACAGGAAGTGCTCTTCCGGTGCCCAGTGCACCATCAGCTGGCCCATACACAGGTAGAGCAACACCAAACACATCACAACACCAAAATATACCAGAAATCTCACATGCATATTCACTAGTCCTGATCTGATTTTGCGGCCTCTAGATCATGATTTGCTACGGCAGGAGCTGAACTCTCGTTTCCTGGCCTCTCAGACTGCAGATCGAGGAGGTGCTCTGGCTCCTCCAGCTTACCTACGCACAGAGTTTCACCAGCACCAGCACACACACCAACACACACATCAGCACACCTTCACTCCCTTCCCCCATTCCATCGTGCCCAGTCCAGCAGCACCACTGGTGCGTACCCCTGCCAGACAAGTGAGGACAGAATTAATACCTTGAGCTGAAATTCAACCATATGCATTGTATCATTTTCATAACTAAGTGTAAATATTTCTGCTTTTTTTTGTCCGTTTCTTGCAGTTTGAGAAATATCCTGCAAAAGTGGACAGCTTTCAGAGACACGGTGTAAGTTACAGCAGGTGGACACATAATGACCTGTGATTACACTTTAAATGCTTCATTCTAGAAGTTTCCATAGATTTCAAGAATTGGAGGCTGAGATTAGCTAATGATTAGTGTCCAATTTAGAGTTTTCAATCCTGGACTGGTGAAACGTGGATAGTGAAACATCCAAAAATACTGCAGTACAGACCTTAAAAAAATAAACATTTGTTTCAAAGCACAAATATTTAAATCAGATAATTCAGATAGTATCTGTATAAAGTATTTTAGTGGTCCACACTGTAAAAAAATTCTTGCTGCCTTACATTTTGTAGTTGAATCAACTGAATTTTCTAGTCACCTCACATCAGTCAAACTAACTAAAAACATTAAGTTAAGCTTTGTAGAACTTAAAAAAATGGGTGAAACCTGATTAGCATATTAAAATAAGTTAAAGCAACAAAAATATTTGTTTTGACTTTTTGTTACTACATGTACAGCACATGCTGCAGTGTTTTAATCACTAAAATCATGGTTTAAAGAGTAAAAATAATGATATTATATAGTCAAATTCAATATACACTAATTTGATGATGCATACTATACAGAAAAGCAGATGATCCAACAATACGTCTTAATAAAATTAGCCATTTTAAATGGGTTATCTATGGGAAATGCTTAAAATGCTTGAGCTTTTTCCATGTACTGAAATATTGTATTGTAGGTCTTAAATCATTTGTAACAGGTCTTAATTTTCCTTTGTTCATGTGTACCCAGTCTGGTACACAATCCCAATTACTTTCCTTACAGTAACATTTGTTTAAAAGTTCTCCATTTATTTACTGCTGAGGATACTGACCTGACCTATATTTTTCATAAAATTATTATTATTGTATTATTGTATTAAATGTATTAAATTATAATCGCTTTTTGATAGGTCAAGTGAAAATCTTTTCCAACTCGGATATTCGAAAAAAACATTTAACATTTAGCTGTGTATCAGTCTAAAAAATTCATTCATAATGATCTTAAAAAGTCTGGTATGGAGTATAATTTACATTAGTTTGTTCATGGTTAATAAATGATTGCTGTAATGGAAGGAAAGCCTTGTTTTGTTTTCATAAGGAGGCGATGTCAAATGAAAACTATGAACAGCCTAGTATTAATAAATTTTGCTTTTAAATTGATTACAATTTGAAAGCTTTTGTGGTAACAAGTGCACGGTTTCATTAGTTAACAAGAACTGACTAACTATAGCATTTATTTATTTCAATTGAAAATTAAAAATTAAAATTAAAATGTTAATTTTAGCATTACCCTTTTTTTTAAACCAAACATCTCAAATCTCGAATAACCAAAAATCAATCTCAAATAACCAATAAATCATTATATTATCTAACATTAACAAAGATTAGAGCATGGCATAAAAATATATTCCTCAGTGCTAGTTCGTGTTAGTTAATGCATTCATGTTAACAATTTTTTCCTTCATACCACACAAGCGAAATGGTCACAGTAAGTGCTTTACTTTAAAAGGGAGCATTTTGATTTCACTTTAAAGGCCAGAAACAGAAATGCCTTTATGTCCTGAATCAGCGTGAACAGACTTTTGTTTCTTGACATTAATGACATTTTTCTGCTGTTTCCCTCCAGTTGGTCCCGTCCTATCCGTCAGTAATGACTGGAATACCTCCTATGGTTCCACCTGCTGGACCATTCAGCTCTCTCCAGGGAGCTTTTCAGCCCAAGGTTTGCCTGCCACTCCATCTCTTAGCTTTCTGTTTTGTTAGAAACGCTGCATTCTTAAAAGGCCCTGACAACGGTAAAAAAAAGCCTGTGAATAACTTGATATTTCTTGGGTTGAGATGACCTCCCACAAAGAAAGAAAAGAAAAAAACAAGTCCTGTAGTTTTCTATGGTTTTTCAAATGGCATTCTGGGAACTGTTTATGTTTGGCCCCACATTTGCAAAGCCTGTTTTTAAAAGCCAGAAATAATAATACATGTAATAATTTACTTAGACACTAAATTCTAGTCTTGTCACAATTGTGTGCTGAGAAAGAATGGAGCAACTAATGCAGGGGTGTCCAAACTCAGTCCAGCCCTTGGTGTCCTGCTGAGTTTAGCTCCAACTTGTATATCTAGTAAGAACTTGATTAGCTTGTTCAGAGGGTTTTGATTATAGTTGGAGCTAAACTCTCCAGGACACTGGCCCACTAGAACTGTGTTTGGACACCCCTAAACTAATGGATTCATGTTAATAATTCCATTAAATAGGGACACCGTATTTTAAAAAAGCTTTTGTAATCGCAGGCTTCCAACCCACTAGATGTGGTGTCAAGACCAGGATCAGTGCCACACCAACATTTGCAGAAAGATTCAAGGGTAAGTTTCCATTTTGCATCCTTAGTAGCAAGTCTTCTCTAATTAGATAAAGTTGATCATGTTGAGGTGTCTTATTACATATTTGTGCTATTATTTTCTGTCTATTGTTGAAGAAATTAAAGTGCTAATGTTCTATATTATTATTTCTAGCTCCTTGATCCCATGTGCAAACCAAAGGTAATGATCACATGTTATTATTAAACCCACTTTTATAAACTCCTGTTTTATTATCTATAAATCAGGAATGCTTTAGCCATCATTCATTGTTTGTTTATGTTTAATTTTCCTCAGAAACCTGGGAAGTGGTGTGCAATGCATGTCCACATTGCATGGCAGGTTTACCATCATCAACAAAAAATTAAGGTATCGAATAAAAGTCCATTTATAAGATATCTTGTTTCTGTTAAAATTTCGGCCAAAGACCATTTTTCCGTTCCTGTGTTACAGAAGCAGATGCAGATTGAGCCACATAAGTTAGAGTTTGGCTTTAAGCCTGAGTTTCTGAATCAGTCATCTGGCTCCAACTTCATGGGACTGCAGCCACGTGATTTACCCCGTCCATCCACCATCCTCTCTAACGCAGGTAGGAATTACAGCTTGACCACATTAACAATATAATTTTGCCAAGTAGGATGTTCCTGGATCACCATTGTGTTGGTCCTGGAGCTATATCCCTATCAACCAATTAGATTATAGGGTTACGTTTGGGGCTAGGCTTACCAGTAGGGTCATGCTTCCCACTTATTGTAAGGGTAGTTTATGGTAAAGGTTAGAGCAGGGGTGTCCAATCTTCTTGCTTGATGGCCACTGTCCTGCAGAGTTCAGATCCAACGCTAATTAAATACACCTGAACCAGCTAATCAAAGTCTTCAGGATTACTTAAAGGATTACTCCTAGGTATTTTGGGCCATGTTAGACCTATATTACATGGGACATTTGCACTCAAAGAACAGGATTGCACACATTAGGTTAGGTCGGGGTTTAAGTAAGAGATTTTATTGTCATTGTAGTAATACAACTGAATTTGTTTGGTAGCTCTCAGAGATCAGGATTGTAAAAATAAGCAAATAATATATTACAATAATTATTAGGTATAAATTTGCGTTTTTTGTGATCCCAATGACAAAGTTATACTGGCACCTAAAAATGTTACTTATGGAGCTTTTGGGTGGTACTGAAATGATACACCAAAATTTGAGTTCCGGTTGAGTTTAAGTACATACTGGTTATATAGGTATGGTAGGTTGGGATTCCAACCCTAGTGTACTGGTTCTGTAAAAGGGGTTCACCAGTCTTCACCAGTTCCTTTAAACTTTCTTCTTAAAACATTGACGTGGCTTCATCTAAACTAGCATGGCAATAAAGACAGAAAAGGTATGTGGATGGCATTGAGCAGTAAAATAAGGTCCTGTTTACACTAATGCATTTTCGTTTTAAAACGCATAAGTTTTGCTACGGTTATGCCATCCGTCCACACTACGCCGGAGTTTTCAAGCCCCAAAAACGGAGCGTTTTGAAAATGCTGGAGAGGTCGTTTTCATTCTTAAACGCTGCTGCTCCGTGTCAGTGTGAATGGGGAAAACGGAGACGTCTAAAAAACATAGGCGTGGCTGCAGACATTCGCCTATCTGATTGGGGCTTTTGGATCAATGCGTATCCTTCCCTTATTTGTCAAGCCCCTATCACATGACTATAACGCTACCGGAAAACGGCAGACCAGCCTTCATTGTAAACAACAACATGGACACAGAAATGGGAGCGTTGTTTGCACTATTGTCCATTTCAGGTGCCATTGTGCAGTTAAACTCTGCCTTTTTTACTACAGCAACTGCATATATTAGCAAGAGGCAAGCTATTGTTCGAGCACTCGCTAATTGCTCGCGTTCATCGTTTAACCAGCGTTTGTTGACTAACAATAATCAAAAAGCGAGCGAGACACATGCTTCCTGTTTATACTTGCACGCGCATGCCCAGAGTGCACGAATGGTCACGTGATATATGTTTTTGGTGGAGTAGTGTGGACGGAGATAAGTTTAGAAATGCTAGATAAAACGCTAGTGTGGACGCGGATCGTTTTTTATCTAAAACGCAGTTTCAAAAAGAAAACGCATTAGTGTAAAAGGGGCCTAAGGGGCATGACCAAAAACTTTGAAAACCACTGGGTTATATTTTGTGTGGTGACAATAAAATCATTATAACCATGTTGAATTAGCAGAACTAATCTAAAAATAAAAGAATGAATACATAAATGAAGAGTGTTCAGTAATTAAAGAAAACATAAATGTTATAAAGGCAGTAACAGGACTGTCTTCATCCAGTATCTACATCTATTTTGTCAGGTCCCACACACCCTTCAGTTTCACCCTACGGATCCTTACCGCATACCCCAACCAATCTCCAGTCTGGTCTTGTCCCCCATCATGGTAAGGAACAACTAAATACATACTAAATGAACAGTCCTGCCAAAATCTAAATGCATATACATATTTTTGTGTAGAATCTCTTAATAAAGCAGTCACATTTGGAGGCCTAACTACACTGAGTTCATCTGCCTTTGGAGGACTAGGAAACCCTTCATTAAGTAAGGACATACTTATCCTGACTTCTGTTATATGTGCAAAGGCTTTTTTCCCTGACTGACAATAATTACTCTTGGGCATTCATAGCACCAAATGCAGCAAATGGGGCTAAAGATGGTAAAATGGTTGCAACTTCAAATGGACCACTGGAGCCCTGGAACAGACTGCACCAGACGCCCCCATCTTTCCCTACACCCCCTCTGTGTCCAAGACCTTCTGAACCCGAAAGAGCTCCCTCTGTACCAGACAGAGCAGCCAATAAGAGAGAATTTGTAGACAACAAACAAGACCAGGAAAGGTACATATGATATCATATCTATTTTGCTATCTGCAAGAGCAAGTAGTAATCTACGGCATGTTATTCGGTTGCTTTACCATTCACATATTTGTTGCCTAGCATAATCTCCAAAAGTCTGAGTCCTTATTGGCTTCAATACTTTTGATATAACCTGTTCTTACAGAGCTGCTATCATGAAACAAACAGGTGTCCATACTTATCCTTGGAGGGGTCACTGTTCTAGAGTTTAGCTCCAACTTAAAAATAAACACATCTGAATCAGCTAATCAAGGTCTTTAGGCTTTTAAATAAACAATAATTGGAGCTAAATTCTTCAGAAAGTGGACCTCCATGAGAAGGACTGAACACTCCTGGTTAAAGTGAATTGTTTTCAGTCCTGCCCCTGTATAGTTACTTTTCTATAAAGTTTAGCTTAAACTCGAATAAAACACACACAAACCATGTTATAAAGCCCTATAAGACTAAAAGAAACCTCCAGGCAGGTGAGTTTAGGGCTGATTGGAGCTAAACTAAGGACACTGGCACTCTAGGAGCATGATTGGACATACCTGGTTCTAGCTAATACAAGAGTTCTTGAGAGTTGACCACTTGATCAAAATTCTCAGATTGTTCATCTTTTTAATCATTGCAGGGAGCTGAAAGAGAAATTAAACGGAAGGCATTTATCCCCTGTCAGAAGCATTGCACTGGAAAACAAACAATCAACTGAGTCCTTAAAAGCCTCCACTCCAGATGAGCCTAAGGAAGAAGAGCGGGCAAGAGAGAAACTCCCTGCCCAAGAGCTCCAGCACCAGAGCCGAGAAATCGAGGAGCAGAAACACAGAGATATTCAAAGTGACAAAAAAGAAAAGGATGTCAAGAGTGAGCAACAGCAGCCTGCAGAGGACAAGCCAGCAGGAAAGGAGAGCTCATCGCCCAAGCAGAGAGAGGATCTGAAGAGGCCAAATACTGATAGCCAACCTTGGGAGCCAGCTGAGAAGAAGATAAGAGTAGAGTTTGAACCCCACGCCAAGACTAGCAAGGTGAGGGTCAAGGAGGAAAGAAGAGATGACCAGGACCATGAGGTTACATCACACCTGAAAGTTTTAGAAAAAACATGGCAGGGTCCCAGAACCCCTGCTATAAACTGTTCACCTCTTTCAACAATTCCTTTGCCATTAGGAATCCCAACTGGCCACCCTGGTCTGGATAGGTCCAGGCTAGTCTCACCTTTTCTGGGAGTGGGTCCATTACCTGTAGCTGAAAGGCTGCCTTACTCACCTCAACACTGGGAATCTATGCGGAATGTTTACCGGGGTCTAGACCTTCCACGTAGAGACTTGTTGGGCAAGGATCTCTTAATGAGGGCCGACCCCTTCCAACGTGCCATAATGGGGCACCCTGCTTACCCACGGGAGCCGTTCCTTCAGTCGATGGCTCTGGAGCAAAGGAGTCACCTGGAGGAGCGGCAGCGCCTGGCCTTCCTAAGAGAGGAGAGCGAGCGAAGCCGCATATTGGCTATGCACCACACTGCACTGGATCCACACCTAGCACATCCAGGACTCCTAGCAGCAGCTTATCCCGGTGCAGGGCTCCCACATTATAGCCCTCTCAGTAGAACTCTACCTGCTGCCTATGTACATGCCCAACCACATCCACTTTTTCCAATGCTATCAGCAAGGTCAGGGTCTCCGAGACGAACAAACCCTCTTTTGGACAGACCTCTTTCACACCCACACAGAGACACTGAGGCTCGGTGAGCTGGACCGTATTGGGAACTGAAGGACTCATGTATATCAAGCACTTCATGTGAAACTAAGTGTAGTCATGAAATGTACAGTGGTGGAAAGTAATAAAGTTTTTTTGTTTTGTTTTTTGCCAAAAAATATTAAAATGGCTTTTCAGAGAAATGTTTTGTCTTTAAATGTTGGCTATGAAGTATATTTAAAACCAAGTGGCTTTTGATAACAGCAAAATATTTAACAAATAATTTAGATTGTAGATATTCATGGTCAAAAAGTTACCCAATTGATCCAGACAATCAAAAAATCTAAAGCAAAAGAAATTTTAAACAAACCTTTTAACCTTTTAAAACAACATGAAGATATATAGGCCCAATCCCAAATCTATTTTTCTTCCCCTACCCCTTGAAACATAGTGTGAAGGGGAAGGGCTTCAAAATTTATTCCTAAGAAATGGGACAGCACTACAACACCTGCACGTCATCATGTCATCACGATCTCTTGCTTCATAGGAGATCGACGATTACGACTGCATGCTGTTGCTGTAGATGGTGTATTCTGGGGAATTTTCTTACTCCTTGGTTTCGAGTGTGGTCCTGCAAAATCTCTTTTTTGAGGGGTATCTAGCTCTTCCCCTTATCCCTACGCCATCAAGATGAAGAGAATTGGGTAAGGGCAAGGGGTAGAATTGGGATTGGATCTATTTGTGTGCAAATTTTTAATTTAGGATCAATGCATCCTACAGTTTTTTTAGGAACACAATGTTTCAGAGCAAATTTCCCCTACTATTTTTGTAGCCCTGAATTTTTACTTTTTTTATTTATTCATATATATATTCTGGATTTTCCATGATGTTGCTCATTATATAGGTAATTACATTTTTACAACTGAATTATGCAAAAATGCATTAGATTTTTTTCTTTAAATATATTTGAAACCATAGGCTTTTAGAAAAACTACATATAGTACATATCTGCAAGTAATGCAAAGCAACAATAGGACAATGAAATACATTAATTTATGCTAAATATTTGACAATAAGAAAAATTTTTACCCTGTTGATCTTGAAAATGCATTAAAAAGTGAAATAAAAACTAACATTAAAAAAAGGAAAATCAATAAAAACACAACTTCTTAGAAAAATTACTTTACTCTTTAATGTTGGAAACATTTGAAACCAACTATTTGCAACTAAAGCAAGGCAACAATGGAATGCAATGCAATGCAATATGCAAACTATTCAACAAATATTAACAGCTGTTTGCACTCAAAAACCCATCCAACTAAACATATATTATTTTAAAAACAAAGAAAATACATCCTTTAAAAGACAAAGATAAAACTATACGAGGTAAAATTTGTTAATTTAAAAAAGCTGTGCTAGGTTCCAGACAAAACAAAATACAAAAATGTATTTTATACCTGAGATCATAAAACAAAAAACAAAATGCTAAATAAAAGATAACGCCATACATAATATATCATCTTCTGAACTGTGCATATTAGTTATTAAAAACAAATAAATGACCTAATGAAAGAAGTCTCTTTTATTGAGATCAAATGACTTGTGTAATCCTACACCACATCCATCCCTAAACCTCGAGCCACAGCAGCCAGAGCGCGAACGGCCCCTGAGGGCCCACCAGCCTCCAGCAGCTCCTCCGTCTCCCCGCTGATCTCGGTCACCGTGTTCAACACACAATACACAGAGGCTTCATCCGCTTTGCCTGCACCGCTGTCTGGCCCGTCCAGAAGTTCTGAGGCTGAGGAAGAGGAGGACGGAGAGGAAGGGGAGGAACAGGAGTTTTGAGGTGTACTGGTTCCACTGTCGGGATGCAGCAGGGTCTCTTTAGAGTGATTAGTTGGAGCCGATGTTTTGCGAGGGGTGCGCTTTTCAGCCATGTTCTTGATCAGCTCTTCTGTGACCTCAACGGTCTCAAAACGCACCATGTTGAGCCGCAGATACCCATCCTCATCTTTCTTATATCTGTTCAACAGGCAATTAAATATACATGAAGGGAAAATCTAGAGAATCTAGACATGTGTATTTTGGAAAGGGGATGTCAGTTGTTTGGGTGTGAACAAATAAAAGTGAAAAAGGTGTCATATAACGAATAGAGTTCAGAGTTCAGTACATGGAAATGGCATACCATGAGCCTTAAAAACAATTTTCTCATTCTTATGTAAAATATGTGAGGGTAAACTCGCAATTGAAAAAAAATGCCAATGAAAATAGGCCAACCAGAACAAAACACAGACTGTTACATTGCACATGGGATTATTAATGAGCCCAAAGAGATTACTTATATTCTTAGATTACCCATATACTTACTTTTTATATGGGAGTTATCCCAGCACTGGGTGTTTACAATTTAGTGCACTCTCAGTGCTAGGTTGTGGCTGGAAGGATATTTGCCATCATAAAACATATGCCAGAGTAATTGGCGGGTCATTCCGCTTTGGCAAACCCTGATAAATCAAGGACTAAGCCAAAAGTGAGTGAATGTATATGGGACTCTTATTTTGAAAATGAGACATTATAGAGCTCTCCAGTAATGCAAACATCTCATCAAAATTCATCATCGGAATGCAAAAATTGGAAAAGATGGATTATAAATGTATTCAGTGTCTCACAGAGGCACAAGGTCTGTTTAACTTTATATTTTGTTAGTTTAACATGTATATTGTGAAATTTGCCACTTATGTTTGTGGTGAGGCAACAAAAACATGTATGCGGGTAAGTGTTGAATACACGTTTATGCATTGTGTCATATTACTCAACTCTTACTGTTATTTTTCTAGAATGAAAGGATGCTATTTAACTTTAAAACACATCTGTTTACAAAGAGGATGATATTAATTCCTGCCTGTGTTATCATTATATAAAACCACAAAATACAACTCTAAATGCATCTCTGTCTGCCCCTTTTGTTGAGTAGAATTATAATTAAGCCTATAATTCATACTTAACAAAATACCAGGAGCAAGCTTTCATGTTTGCTCTATGGAACTTTTAAAAAAGATAGTTATTGTTTATGGTCATGTGAACCAGACTGATGAGTCATCAAGATAAATTTTAAAGTTAGATATTGCAGGAGACTCTGAGTTAGCATATAAACAGAATAATTAAAGATGTTTCTTAGTATTTTTTTTTTACTATTATGGATGTTAATGGCTACCAGTTTCTAAAAATAAAACTTATATATGTTTGTGTTGAGGTAAACTGTCATTCTAGGGTAAACAATCCATTCTTTCTTACTGGAGTTCAGCCATTATTTATTGATGTAACCTTACCTAAATCGAGAGTGTCCAGATGGCCATTTGAGCTGGTGCTTCTTCCGCAGGTGGAGGGTCAGAGTGTAACACCAGGAGAAGGTCTTGTCGCAGAGGTGACACTTGTACCGTGGAACCATGTTGTCCTGTTGTGGTCAGTTAATAAACATGTTACTTTTCTGTCATTACTAAGTGACCTCAGATTTTTATAGTTACCATAAAAGAAGGTACTGGTCCAATATAATTTGATCTTTGTGTGCTTGTGTTAATGGTGATAAGCAAACACAAACAAGATTTAAAATTAAACTATTATAAATAAACAAATAAAAAACACTGGCTGCATCCAAAAATTACATACTAAATAAGTACTTCTTTTATAAATAAGTACGTAGACTAGAAGCACTAAAATGTGCTCTATATTTATATGTAGAACTCAGCTATTAAAATCCAAAACAATAAATAAAATAATAAAAAAGAAAAAATGTCAAATAAGTAAATTAACTCAGGGCCCTGAGTATAGAAGGGGAAATGTGCTTTATATTGACATATGTAATTGCAAGGGCTACAAAAATAGTAGGGGAAATTTGCTCTGAAACATTGTGTTCTAAAAAACCTGTAGGATGCATTGATCCTAAATTTAAAATTTGCACACAAATAGGCCCAATCCTACCCCTTAGCCCTTTCCCTTACCCCTCGTTTTGCACGCTCATGTGAAGGGGTGTCCCAATTCTCTTTAGCTTGAAGGCGTAGGGCTAAGGGTAAGGGCTAGGGGTACAAAAATTTAATTGGGCCATACTGTCAATATAAACAGAGTATTCCTTCACATACAGCTATGGAAATAAGTTAACAGACCACATGAAAACTCTCTAAATTTGTGTTTAATAGCCATGTGTTTGAGTAAAACATGAGTTATGTTTTATCTTATAAGCTATTGATGACATTTCTTCCAAGCTGAAAATAAAAATGTTTAAGATTTAAATAATAGCAAATAGTAAAAAAATTCATATTTTCAGACACATCTATACACATTTATAGACAAAATAATAGCAATGTTTTAATTTCACAAGAGTTAAGAAATCAATATCTGATTAAATAAAATCAACCACAACAAATAAAAGAATTTGCTATTCTGGTCAATTGTCATAAAAAAAAAAAAGTTCTACATAAACTTTTTTTTTTTGGAAGAAATGTTATCCGACTTTTATAGGATTAAACTACTTTAACATTTTCCTCAAACACAAGTAATCTCTAGTCATATTTTGAGGCTGGTGTTACAGCGCCCTCTGCTGTCTGACCTCGTGTGCTCTTTTGTAGTGCTGGTTCATGGTGTGGGCCATTCGTGAGGAGTATCCGCAACCCTCCACTGTGCAGTGATACGCTGCTCCTTCATTGTGTGTTTCCATGTGTCTCCGCAGATCATGCTGATTTTTGAAGCTAACGGTAAATACACAAAGCAATAAATATCAGTAATATCTTCTCCAGTGTATGTGTATGTGGGCTGTGTGTGTAATCTATCTTCATCACCTGCTCTCACAGAAGTCACATGGGAAGGGCCGCTCGTCACAGTGCCGAAATTTGATATGGATCTTCAAGGTGGAAAGTGATGTGCAGGTCATGTCACAAAGTGGACATTTTATGTGATTCACTAGGAAAAAGAAAAGAAAACAATAGCATTAAATCAGTGATATTCAATCCTCTCTCACATTCTAAAAGTAAAGGGATTCTTCACAGTATTTTACACAGCCAATATATGTAAAAAATGTGTATTATATATATAAAGATATATATATAT
>CAIGQZ010000379.1:4099843-4120080 GCA_903798205.1 Danio tinwini | reverse complement strand
TTTATTTTTTTCGAGCTGTTTTTACAGCTGAAACTGTATGTTTTCTCATAACTGAATACTAAATTAGACTATTATCTTGTTATTACTGAAATTCTGTTTCGAAGCAACTTTGTATGCCATTTACAGCATCTATAAAGACCATTTTTCTGTATTGCTCCAGTTATTCTAGTAATTATTATCAAGCTGTGAGATATATTCAAATACAAAATAAAAAAAACTAAATCAATAACTGTAAAAGCTCAATTCAAGCCTAATAATTTTGAGATTGGGCAATGGCTAAAGATTGTATAAAATTCTTTATGGAATTACTGCTACTGTTATCTGATGTAAAGCAAAAGTAAATGTCATTTAAAAGTAAAAAGAGTGAAAAGAGCATGAACAATTCAATGTTTCATAAATGTAAATCTCTAATATCAGCAGAAAAAAATGTTACCAATATATTTGATGTGCATAAAAAAAGCCTGACTTGTGTGATTTCAGCCACGATTTGTTTATCTGAGACAAATTTTGGAATTCCTAAAAGATTCCTATAATCCTATTTTAAAATCTGTGTTTTTATTATTGATTTGACATGTTCACTAACAGCTGATTAATGGCTGTTGCAATCAAATCTTCTCTCTGATGAAGTTCTGGCAGTTTTAGAAGATTTCAGATACTTCTGCAGCATGACTATCCGCTTGTTAAGTGTGATGTCACGAGAAGCGGCTTCCAGGTCCAAGCACTATATCAAACTATATGGGGAGACTCATCAAATGATAATAATAAAAGTTTAAAAAGCTCTGTAATACTTTTGAAAATCATGTTTGCAATATATATATATATATATATATATGCCTAATATCATGCCTAATATCAGATGGCCAGAAAGTGATAATTTTTTTTATAAATTGTTAAAATATTGTTGTCTTTGATGCAGCAAGTCCAGAGACTGCTGTGTACACCATGACTTTATATAAAATTCACTTTAATGTGTGATGTGACTGAAAAGTGGTCATAAACGAATACTTTCTTAATTCAAATGAGCAGTGATTTGGACCCGGAAACAGTATTTCATACGTCACGACTTAGCAAGCAGATTACGACAACTATTAAACCAAGAACCAATTAGAGTGGAGAAGCTAATGATAAAATCAGTGCAACAAAATTCAAAATTACCACTACAGACTGTTTATGTTTTCAGGTTGCTGAACAGGGTCATAGATTGCTGATATGAAACTCGAGATGAGTCTGTGTGTGTTTGACGCATCTTAGTTGTGGTTAAAGTTTACAGTGTAATATGATGTGGATCATGTTCGTACAGAGCTACACTCATAAAGGATTATGGAAAAAAATAGCACCATATGAGCCAGGCTTATGTCAAAAGTAAATTGAAATGACATTTGAAACTCACCATGCTGACGAACATGGTCCCTCAGCAGCCTCTCATTAGCAAATGCTTTGTCACAATGTCCACATGTCAGAGAATCTGCAAAATAAATTATTTATGGAGCATCAAATTACATTGCATTCATGGCAACTCAACCATACTGAAATCCGTTCATCTAAAGAAAGTAATAAACTACATGGCAACTTAAAAAAGCATAATCCAAAAATAAGGGTTAGTTCACCCAAAAATGAAAATTATACTATTAATTACTCACTCCTGAGATCTTTCTTTATCTTCATTACACAAATTAAGATATTTTAGGTGATATCAAAGAGCTCCCTCATCCTCCATAGACCGCAAGGTTCCTGATTCATTAAGGGTCCAGAAAGATACCAAAAAACAACCTCAAAACAACCATATCATCAAATCATTATCAAGCTATGAGAATACTTTTGTGCACAAATAAAACAAAAATAATGTCTTTATTCAACAGTTTCTTTTCTTTTTCTAGTGTCAGTATATTATGCACGTTCAGGAGAGTGCTGTGCAGTGCTGTACTGTACACCACTGAATGTTATGTTATGTGTGTATTTATATAACACATTTATCATGTATGGCCATACACTGAAGATACATGGTCTGTATTGGGGATGTTTTTGGTACTTTTCTGGGAATCAGGAACCTTGCTGTCAATGAAGGATAAGAGGATGAGGATCAGATTTTACCTAAAAAAATCTTCATGTGTTGTGAAGCTGAATGAAGTTTGACAAAAGAGTGAGTATTTAATAACAGATTTCTCATTTCTGGGTGAACTAAGATAAGTTTACTACTATTGGAACTGCAAGCATACAGTCACATATCAGTCAACAAATATTGTGAAATCAACTATCATACTAACAGACACCAAAAACCTGTGTAAAAAAACAATAACAATGTTTCTGTCATCTTTCTAAAATAATTTTCCCCCTACAATTTGACTAATTTTGATCAAGTGCACAAAATGGCCAAATCACTATATTTAATTGAATAAAATCTGAACAAAATGGCAAAACTGAGTTTGGGTACTTTCAGCCATTTAAATAGTTTGACTAAAATAACCTACTCCTAAACACTTTTTATTTGATCTGAAGTTCTTACATTGTCAGTAAGTGAAAAAGCAAACAAACCTTCAGGTTCAGCTTGTCTCTGGATATGGTCAAAAAACTTGGTATTGCTGGAGAACATGCAGCCGCAGGTGGGACAGGCAACCAGCCGCTCCTGTGTGTGACTGCGCAGATGCTCCCGCAGACGGTACTTGATCTTGAAGAAAGCATCACAGCCTGCAAAAGGCACAACACGCTTTACATAAACACACAGCTTTTAAACACAGGGGGAAATAATGGACCCCTTTCACAAGATAATTATGGTCATCAGCATCTTAAATACTTGAAAGTTTTTAATAATTAATTAATAATAAATTTTTAGATTTTTAAAAAACATATGTACATTTATAAAGCTATACTTTGTATTATATCATCAAATTTATGCACTCATGCGAGGTGTTTCTAATGCATTGTCTATGGGAGGCAAAGTAAATTTAATGTTGTTTTGTCCTTCTGGCTTTCATTATCACCCGCACACAATTTTGTTCTCTTTTCTGAAAGTCTTGATAACACAATTGCTGAGTTTTTCTTTTATTATTGGAGCAAACAGAAATGCAAAAGAAATTACTTGTACTCTACTATTCACTATGCTCTAAGTTTATCCAACTATGACACCTTCCACTACCTGCAAATGTGAAAAGGGCCCCTTCCTGGTTTGCAAAACGCATTTACCTGACCAGCTGCAGAAGAGAGCCTGCTGTCGGTCAGGAAGAGGCTGAAGCTCTGTGCAGTGCGCGTGCATGTCCACATGCCGGTAAAACCACTCTGGGTTATTAAATGAACTCTGATGGTGCAGAATAGCAGACAAGCTCGTTATGTAATGTCTATGTTGATCTCAAACAGATATATTTTGTATGTGATTCTCAATACTGACGTCACAGTGCTGCCACTGACAGACGAATCCCTCCGAGACGTCTGGCACGAGGCTGCTGCTGTGGAGATCCTGAGTGCAGCTGGGCAGGTCAGGGTGCGACTCCAGAAGTTGAGTCCCGATGTATTTCAGCTTGCTGTGGAAAATGTGGAAATGTGCGTGAGCCATGAGCTCACTTTGGCTCCCCATAGCTAGGAACTCACAGCCCCTCCAGAGACACGGATAATCCTCTGTAATAGAGAAGATGACAAACACAGTAATGTTAAAAGGTCACGAAACACATTTTTGAGATGTTGACAGTCATATATATGTACCACGTTGCTTAAAACAGTTAGGTAGGGCTGCAACTAACAATTATTTAAATATTCGATTAATCTGTCGATTATTTTTTCGATTAATCAATGAATCAGATTTTTTTAAAAAGCATTTTATTTCCAACTCTTTATTCAAAAACAGAACTAAAATCTTTAGAAAGTGCACACACGTTGTCCTTAAACATCCCTGAGCTATAATAATAATAAAAATAATAATAAAGAAAAGAAAAACACCTAAAAATTAAGTGATTGTTTGCTTAAAACAAGCTAAATTATTTGCCAATGGGGTAAGAAAAAATAATCTTAATGAGATCTCAAACAGAAAGTTTTAAGCATCACTTCATTTTCTCATGCCATTTTTCTTGTCTAGTCTTGTTTACAATTTTTTAGACGTTTGGACTGGAAACGAAACAAAATTACTAAGTAAGAAAAGTGTTTGCAGTGTAGCTACTATACATAACAAAAAATGGAAAAATGAATGATCCAAAAAAGCAGAGTGAATAAAAAAAGTGTCTTTAGTCTTGCAATGCAAAGTGTAAAGTAACTATACCACCAGTGCTTCACTTCTGTTGTTAACGCTTTCACTAATGGGTTTGAAATATTCTATCTGGAACCGGGAGTGAGTTTTATTTTAGAACATTCACCCTTAATAGTTCCATGGTGATGCGTCATGTTTGTCACGTGACAGACCGCAGCCACAATAGCGATGTATGACAGATGTATGCCTTTTATTATGCTTTTTCGTTTTAATACAAAATATTCACATGCTTGCTCATGTCATTAACTACCTGATATTCCAATTCACAAAAACTTGCAAGCGAGTGTTTTATGTTGTTTAAAAGACGTATAAATGATCTTGAATTATAAGGTGACATGGGCATCGCCAGCCTCATTCATAAAAGCGAAATACACAGGATTCAGCACATAATTTTCACAGTTACTCCTAAAATGCATGCAAGCAAGTGGAGAACAGATTGAACTTTGTTACTTTCACTACGTGTATCTGATATGAATAATACACATCAGCAAATTATATTTGAATTGATTGTTAGACTTCCATAGCCATTCTTGTGTGTTTTACACAATCTAAATGTATTGTTTCAATAGTACTTGTGTGTATTTACATGTCCAAAACATAAAATAAGCATTGGTTGGTTAAAAACACTAAATAATTGTGATAATATGACACATCTTTCTCTGGCTCAGAGCCAGCCAACGTACCAAAGCTCAGCTTGAATTTTTCACGTCATGCTTGTCAAGCCGGTAACAAGTAAACACCAGCACCAAGGACATTACGTTATTCACTTTAAAATGGACCGAAAGCAGGATTCTGTAGTGATTTACCCTGCTGTTGACTTTATATATTCAGCAAAAGAGAGGGTATTTTTTGTATTTCTCACTTTTCAGATGTCTCCGTTTTCCCCCAATCAAACTGAGACGGAGCAGCAGCAATTTAAAATGAAAAAAGCCTCTTCAGCGTTTTCAAAAAGCTCAGTTTTCGGCGCTCGAAAACTCTGGGGTAGTGTGGACGAATAGCGCAACCGTAGCAAAACCTATGCGTTTTTAAACTAAAACGTATTAGTGTAAATGGGGCTTCAGTAACCAGAGATTGACTTCAATAGTATTCATTTTTCCTACTATGGAAGCTAATAGTTAGTTTTTTATCTTTCTTCACACTTCTTTTGTGCTTACGTGAGGGAGAGTAAACAGTGGGTACATTTTCATTTCTGAGTGAACTATCTTTTTAAAAGACAGACAGTGAGCAGAACAGATGCCTTTATTTTATCTGTCCATGAAATACAATCTCCTACCCAGTTCCTCCAGGGCGTCACCTTCCCCAAGATGCTCTTTCAGATGTAAAGACATGTGATCACTCAACTCCTCCATACTTTGACTCTTGAAAGTGCAAGACGCCCATTCACAGGCTACTACTATGTTTGAAGCATTTCTTCTTTTAGCCATCTTAACTGTGGAGAAAGCACACAAATACATAAATTTAACACTTTTTATATTACAATAATATGGTATAACATGTGCAGTGTTTCCTCTAGGTTTTTTTCCAGCTAAGGCGGCAGGCCTTTTGATCTACCAACTACCTATGGCTTTATTTCAATGACAATTGTTGTAACGCAGGATTACAAGTCGAGATTGGATTTGTGTAATACAAAATGCAGATCTTTTTGCTTGCGCGAGTATTTCCTCTGTTCGTGCACAAAACTTCTTGCACGCCCTCAAATATAAACACTGCTCAAGTTAGCGCGTTTGTGTAGTGAATATGTCTCTAACATTTATTAGATTGGCTATAGAAATATTTATGAATGTCTCCAATAGACCTATAGACCAATAGAGCGGCATTAATTCGTCCTGAAGTAAAGTGAAACGGCTATAAACTCCAGCAAGATAAAGTCTATGTTTGTTGTATGTAGAGCCATAGACCTTTATCTATAAATAAAGTATAATTATGGAAACTGTGTTCATCATAACTGAAAGCTACGTCATGTTTGCTGGCCTCACGCACCTGTCAGTCAGTCAGTATGTCACCTTAAAGGGGTAAACAAATACGCACAGCACTACTATGGTTACAGAAAAGTTTGCGCTGTTATAATTCACTTACCTTTTAATACATTTTGGTGCGATTATAACCCGCTATTTAAAAAAAAACGCCAATGTTTTGAATGAGAAGCTGTAATGTAATAGCCATGGCGGGATGAATTTTGGTGTGGCGCCCCGCCATGGAAGAATGAATGTAGCGGAAACCTTGATGTGGTTTCAAAAGGATGGTTGACCAAAAAAAATAATAAATACAATGGGGTATATATGCACACAGACTTAATTTCAGCCAGCCAGCCTCAGCGCTTCCAGTGAACTGTCTTTCCATTATAAAATTGCCACGTTTAAGGTCTTATTTCTTTAAAAATCAGTGATCTTCACTGCCTGATAGATATACGATATGAAGTCGGTCTCTGACTGGACAATAAGCATTGCAATAAATTCCATTTCCCCTCACCATAATCTTTAAAAAATGACAGTTTATTTTACCCCAGTATTTTCAATGGAGTTTCTGTCTTTCATCTCGTTTTACACTTGAACAACTAAATTAATGTCTATTTACATGAGTCTATTTAACTGAATTTATTGTAATTACATTACAACATCGATACTGTAACAGAAACGTTATGAAATTGAAAATATTTTTCACATTAAGCTTTCACTGTAAGTTTATCATTGGCTGAAAAACACTAGCTGTGCATATAGCCCATTTTGTCACTATATACTCAACTTGATAACACAAAACGATATTTTGAATAATGCTACCAACCACTGACAGATTTAGTATTAAATAATAGTATTTGTTTATCCTACTATGGAGGTCAATGGATGTCAACAGTCAGTCACTTTCCAGAATTCCTCAAAATATATTTGCATGTATGTGTGTAAAACAGACGTAAACTGAAACTCAAAAAGGTTTGTATTGACTGCAGTGTGAGTAAATTAAAAATGGTTAATTATTTTTATTTGGGGGGGTTGGGGGCATCATTTTAAAACAGCTCTGCGTTATGACGTCGAGAGATGTAAACAAACATATAACGTATTAATTCAGAATGTAAACAAGGTTAACTACTCATCATTCTCCGCACAAAACAAACGCTAAAATATAGCATTACAACATTCTTGTACTGTCAAATGGATTATGAAAGATTAAATGCACTTACTCTGACGTAAATAGGTCTGCTTTGTAGATCAGTTGCTAGTTCGATTTCATCAACTGGTCGAGGCTCAGAAAGCGCAAAACATTCAATACAGCAACAAAGAGTGAGCTTTACATGGTCTTAAAACGTGTCGAGGAATTAACCTTAGACTCTGTTTGGTAAAACTGCTTCATTTGGAGAGAAATTAAAATATGTAAAACTCCATGTCCGTGGAACGGATGAGCAGACAGAGATAAACGCGGGTAATGTGTTTGTTTGAGAGGATGGGGAAGGTCATGACGTGTGTTTCCTGGTCAGAGGCAAAATAAAAGTCAGGATGATTGTTTGGAAATGTCAGACAGAAAGCAAATATACGTTTGATTTAGAAGGGGACTTATATATAAATGACTATTATCTATATACATATAATGCATATGAGCCAGAACAAGAAGACAGATGTTATATTAGTATAAGTGGAAGTTCATAAACCACTTTCATGCAACCTTTATTTTTGTTAAATTGTTCATTTGATTAAAATGTATATTTACATGTCATTTTGAATATTTACATAATGCTTTTATGCTTAAAAGAAAAAAATTAAACTGAATAAAATACAAGTTATCATTACTCTGTATTTGGCGACTTGTGAAGTTCTTTTGTTTGTTTTTTTAGTAGGCTTTTAGTATATTTTAGCTATTTGAATTTTCAATTATCCTTATAAAACAATAAATGACATTAAAAACACAAATGAAATAGGCATATACTATGGTTTTATGCTTAATTATTCAATTTATAATTTTATTCTTCATTTCATTTTATTTATTTAAGTGTTGCTCCTGGTCCTCCATAAAATGCAATATATATATATATATATATATAATTTCAAAATATTGCAAAAATTGGTATTTACATATTTTTTATGTAGATGCTCAAATTAGTCATTTTGGTTATGTGTTTGGTGGTTTCTATTGTTGTTTTTTACTCTTGTTATTTTCAGCTGGGCTGTTGAGCAAATATATTTCTTTCAAATGTATTGAGAGAATAGGCTCGTTTGAGATGGTCAAGATCTGCGCAAAACCGATCCCCGGTGATCACCGCAAGATTAGAAATGTGTCAGAGTTGCGTCCGCCTCAAGGCCGATTTATACTTCTGCATCAAGCGTACGCGTATGCTACGGCGCAGCCTACGTGTGGATGCATAGCCCCTCGCCGTACCCGTCGGCGACGTTGACGTACACCTCTCAAACACTGCAATATGTACGCGTAGTGCAAGCTCTGTGATTGGTCTGCTTGGTAGCGCTGACGAGTGTGGGCGGAGGTGTGAGCCGCGCGCCCGATGCAGCGAGTGTTTACAAGTGTGGAGTCCCATGAAGGAGCTTCGGATGGAGACTGTTTTTTGTGTTTACCTTATGATTAAAGTCGTTGCACGTCCGCCGGTTCCCGCCTCAAAATGAGCGAATTTGAGCCACTTGTACATTAAGGAAGTGTTCAGCAAAAACAGAACACCAGCGAAGAATGCTGCCAGCTAGCGTTTCGGAAGTGTATTGCAGAAAAAACAGAAACAGCGCGCAGATATATAAATGCACAGCTACACGCAGCATACGCCGTGGGTTACCGCGATCACTTGACGCAGAAGTATAAACCAGGCTTCACTCTGATGTCATGCTGACATGCGTCAAAAAACTCTCGCGATGGTGAAGAGGGTACCTCGGATTGAGCAGTCGGCAGCAGTTGCTTTCCAATGACTGTGCTCATCAAAAGCATAATAGGTAACAACTGGCTGACGACACAGCTGAATGCTTATTAAATGAGACGGACAAACTGCACTTTATTCTCTATCTTTTGTTTTTACTAAGGTTTATACCTGGCTTTGTTGTATACCTTTTTTGTATTTTCGTTGATAATTTAAAAAAAGTCATAA
This sequence comes from Danio tinwini, assembly GCA_903798205.1. Taxonomy (NCBI): domain Eukaryota; kingdom Metazoa; phylum Chordata; class Actinopteri; order Cypriniformes; family Danionidae; genus Danio; species Danio tinwini. Next base: position 4,110,778 of record CAIGQZ010000379.1, on the reverse strand, counting down.
AGAGTATTACATATGTTTATTTATTTAGATATACACACAAACAAAAACAAAACACACCTTTTTTAAAACATGATGTGAATCGTCATCGTCTCCCCAATCCTACCTATCATCCGGGTGACAAGGTATGGCTTTCCACCAGCGACATCCGTCCATTCATTCACCGTACACTCCTAGATCAACTCCCCCCCGACCAGTCCAGGGTGTCGTACTACGGCTGGAATCGAAATTAGATGGTTCACCTCACCTTCTCCCTGGCTCGCCTCTTTCTGTGGATGTTTCCCTTCTCCTATGGACATTTCTCCTAAACCTGTGGATACACATGCTATGATTAAGGCAATCGGGAAATCACAGGAAATTGTGAAAAGGGACATTGGTAACCAGGAGTTGTTGCAATCAAACTGGCTCTGGAGGAATGGAGGCACTGGCTCGAGGGAGCTAAATATCCTGTACAAGTTATCACAGACCACCGTAACCTGGAATACATCCGGGAAGCCAAACGGCTGAACCTAGAAGCTAAGTCCCCAGTACATCAGACCATTCCCCATTCAGAGGCAGATTAACCCCGTCACCTACCAGTTACAACTCCATCCTCACTACCGCATACGCCCTTCTTTTTTTAATGTTTCACTCCTCAAACCTGCCACTAATATTCCTCTTCCTCCATCCACAGAAGCTGACGGTAACGAGGTTCCTCCTCCTTCCGAAGTCCTGGAAGACCTATCCATCTACTGGGTCCAGAAGATCTTGGATTCCAGACAGCGAGGGGGTCAACTTGAATATCTGGTTGACTGGGAAGGGTATGGCCCAGAGGAACGTTCATGGGTCTCCCGTAATGATATCCTTGATCCATCTCTTCTGTCTGACTTCCATCAACAATACCCTGCCAAACCTGCACCCCGACTAAGAGGCCGTCTTCGCCTACACATCCAGGCATCGAGAGCTGCCTGTGGAGGAGGGGGTACTGTCAGGAATCCTTCTGGACCATCAGATTATTTCACTGCACCTGCACAGCCCCAATCACCAGATTACTAATCACTTTCACCTGTTGCTCATCACCCGCTCACACTATATAAGCCTGGATCATTCACTCATTCACTGTCTGATCTACTTGTTAGTACCCAGACTCTTTTCTCTTCAGCCTATATAGCATTACCTGTCTTTGTATCCTGTCTGCTTGTCTGCCTGCTCATCAGTTTTCCTGTCATCCCATCTGTTATCTTGTCCAGTAAACCCTGCATTCTGTTTACCACCACCGGCATCATCTTGTTTCAATTACCACCCGAAGTTAAGTTCTGTTTGTTTTGGTTTTCGTTTATTATGTTGGTATTGATGATATTTCTGTTCTGAATAACCCTCTTTTACATTGTTTAAAGTATCATTAAATACCCATTCTTTCTGTTAATCCGCCTTTGTCTTCTCTCTGAAACGTTACACCCTGGGCCATCATTCATTATAGCTAACATAGTATTTGTCACATTTCTCGGCTCAATCCTTCTCACCCAATCACCACTCTCCTTCAAAAAAACCTACTTCCAATCCGCAAACCCTCACCAGCCTTCTAATTACCTGCACCTGTTCCACATCATCAAGGACACTATAAAAGCTCACATTATCCTGTTGTTCCTTGGCCGGTATTGAAATCAGATGGTTGTCCTCATCTTTGCTCCTCTTCTTCTATGGATGTTCCTTATAAGTTTTCAAGTGCTTCACGTTGATCAAAGGACATAAATATTCTTATATAGTGTTTACTAGGAGATCTGTCATTGACTTGATGAACTGTGTATCTGTATACTCACCTGCTGATGTTTCCACTAACAAACTATATGTGAGATCGTTAACATCAGATGTTTACAGTACCATGCTGTGAAAGAAGATTGCTAACAGATTAACACCACCCCTTACTTCCTCACTTTGATTAAGTGACTTTTGAATAAAACTGAAAAATAACCATCCTTGTCTTCCTTGTCTACCAGCGTGACAGTTGGAGCACATCTGATCATTTCTAGAAGCTGATTCTAGCAGCGAGGGGCATAGTAGCTGAAAGCCGAATCACCCTGCTTTGACTGAACTCTTGGAATTTCTAGTTTATGTGATCCTAAAAATCTAAGTGACCTATTAGGTTTGTATTCAGTGAGCATATCTGTAATGCATTGAGGTTCTAGGCCATTTAGTGATTTATAGACAAGTAGTAATTCTTTAAAATCTTTTCTGAGTGTAACTGGGAGCCAGTGTAAAGACCTAAGGACAGGTGTGATGTGCTCTGATTTTCTGCTTCTGGTCAGAATCCTGGCCGCAGCGTTCTGGATGAGCTGCAACTGTCTGACTGTTTTTTTTTTGGGGTAAGGCCTGTGAGGAGTCCATTACAGTAATCCACCCTGCTGCTGATAAAAGCATGAACAAGTTTCTCTAAGTCTTCACTGGAAACAAAGCATCTAATTCTTGCAATGTTTTTGAGATGATAGTATGTTGATTTACTAACTGCTTTGACATGACTATTGAAACTCCGATCTGACTCCAGAGTCAAGCCAAGGTACGCATTCACCTTGAGAACCTCATCTCTGTTCCCAAATGCAATGACTTCAGTTTTCTCTTTGTTTAACTGAAGAAAGTTTTGGCACATCCAACTGTTAATTTCATCAATGCACTCGCAGAGGGTGTCAATAGGGCTGTAGTCATTAGGCAGTAAGGCGAAGTAGATCTGATTGTCATCAGCATATCTGTGGTAGAAAATTTGGTTCTTTCTCATTATTTGGCTCAGAAGTGAAGCATTAACCACTTTTAGGAGATCCATTTCTAAACAGTTAAACACCGTTTTGAAGAGTGATGTGGGAAGTGTGTCAAGACTGCAGGTTGATGTTTTCATAATTTGCACAATCTCTTCTAAGATTTTACCATTAATTGCCATGAAATCAGACATAATGTCTGATTTCTTTAGTTGTGGTTGTGCTTGTCTGACATCGTCACTACTTGGCTAATTGGATGAGCTGATTGCCTTTCTGATATTATTAATCTTATCAGTAAAAAAAAAAGCAAACTCATTACATTTGCTTTCAGAGAGTAGTTCACTGGGAATCCTACTGGGGGGTTTGTGAGTCTCTCTACCGTTGCAAAGAGAGTACGAGCATTATTTAGATTGCTGTTTATAAGCCTTGAAAAGAAAGTCTGACTAGCGGTGTTTAGTTCCACATTAAAAGCATGAAGACTATCTTTATAGATATTATAATGGACTACTAGTTTAGTCTTCCTCCACATATGCTCAGCTTTTCTGCACTGTCTTTTCATAATTTTCACCAATGTTGACCTTGACCAAGATCCTTTCTGTTTGCCAGGAGCAATGTCATCTATGACATTTTGAACTTTAGAGTTAAACAAATCAAAGAGAGAATCAACAGAATCTGCAAATAGACTTGGTGCTAGCAGTATGGCCTTCATAAACTGCTCACTAGTGTTCTCATTTAAGGATCTTTTTCTCTTTCTGACTCCAAACATACATATGCACACATGATACATTCCATACATATGCACACATAATACAGTCTTTACATATGCACACTGATAAACTATACATAAGCACGCATGATGCACTCCATACATATGCACACATGATACACTCCATATACATATACACACGTAATACACTCTATAGATGCACACATGATACTCTCTATACATATGCACACTGGTACACTCTATACATACACACTCCATACATATACACACACGCAGGGCGGAACCTCATTTTACCGAACCTCCTCCTCAACCGCCCTCTTCCGCTGTTCACTTTCACTTTCTTCCGCAACTCCCCAAGCCTCTTCACTTTCGTCCACAACACCCCTCCGCCATCCACCGCACCTCCACTTTTGTGCATGATACCACTCCATCCTCTGGTAACATGCCGAATCCGTTACCCCAATTTGTTCCGGGACCTCGCAATTCACAAATTAAGCACTGTACACACGTGATACACTCCATACATATGCAAATGTGATACACCAAACGTGTACACACATTCTATACGCTCCATGATACACTATACATACATGTCAGGGATGGAACCCGGGTCTCTGGCGTGAGAGGTGAGACACATAATCACTGAGCTACAGAAAATTGATGAACACATACAATGTGATACTCTCCATACATGATACACTCCATGCATATGCACACAATATACTCTATACATATAGACATATAATACACTCCATATATATATAGACACATGATTCACTCCATACAATTATGATACACTATACATATACACACATGATACACTATACATACATGTCAGGGTCAGGGATAGAACTCGGGTCTCTGGCTTGAGAGGTGAGACTGAGCTACAGGGGATTGCTGAACATACACACTCTATACATATACACACATGATACACTCTATACATGTATACTATACATACATGATACATTCCATACATATAGACTCTCCATACATATACGCACAATACACTCCATACATATGCAGACATAATACACTCCATACATATGCACACGTTATACACTCAATACATTTACATACTCTATACATATACACATGTGATACACTCATACATGACACACTCGATACATATACACACAACACATACTATAAATATGCACACACATGATACAGTCCATACATATACACAAACGATACATTCTATAAATATGCACACACATGATACACTCCATACATATACACACATGACAAAGCCGGAGTGGGACCCCTTTTCAGCCCTGGAGTTTCAAGCCTTATACCAATATCAAATAAATACAAATATATAGTAAGCTAAATGTATAAAATAAATATTAAACGTATTGAATTTTCTAATGACACTGTCACGTCTTATTTAAGAAAACAGCTGCTTTATAACGTCTAATACACGTCTAATATTTTTCATAAATAAGAGAATATTAAAGGGTAGCTAAATCTCCAACATTATTCTTTCATGCATCACTATATGTCCTTTTTCTGCAATATCTGAATATATATTCTATGTGAATTTTTTTTCACAGATATTCAGTCCTTAAACAGAAATAAAGAATAAAACAAGTGTTGCACTGTTATCTGCCAGACTTTTTAACCACAGTATTACTGTCTACTGATGGCTACATGTTTTTTTCCCTTTTTAGCTTTTTTGATCAAGTTAGGTCAGATTTATTAATGTAGTGAATCATCTGATTTCATTATTTGTCTCAAGGCATTTTTCATTCAGCAGGTATAATATTCATTAATATTAATTATTCAAATTCTTATATTCACTCAATGAAGATCCTACCTGCCCATTCTAGTGTGTTGGGCTTCTGACTGGTGCTTGGTAATGTTACGGGGCCTGGCTCTTCACTTTTAGCATCAAACTGGACAAGAGGCTGCTGCTGCTGCTAAAGAGCTACAGTACAAGAAAACGTTCGGTACATAAACGGTGGTTTGCAGACATTGTTGTTTTGCACTGCTCCTAACTAACTTAACGTTAACTTACCATCCGTTTTAACAAAACATTTACTCAGCTTTTTTAATTCTGGCCTTTTTAGCATCACCTTTGCACTTTGTATTATAAATTTTTCATCTCTCGCGTATCTATTAACAAATGATTTTGCTGCTGATGAGCAAGGTGCCGCTGTTGGGGAGTCGAATGACTGAGGCTATGGTCAAATAAATAAATAAATAATAATTTTAAAAAGTGCGACTGCTGAGAGTGCAGGCAGCTAGGGACACCGGCCCTAGTGGCCAAATAATGGACCAGCCCACTGGGAATACTCCCGGTCCTCCCGATTAGCCAATCCAGGCCTGACACATGATACACTCCACTCTATACACATATATAGACATGTGATACACTCCATATATATATATATATATATATATATATATATATATATATATATATGATACACATGCACACATTCTATACAGATTTACACACACATATAAACACAATACATACATGTAAGGGTCAGAACCTGGGTCTCTGGCGTAAGAGGTGAGACACATAACCACTGAGCTACAGGGAATTGATAAACACTTTCAGTGAACACATGATACATTCTATATATACATACACACACACACACACACACACACACACACACACACACACACACACACACGATACACTTCATACATATACACACATGATACACTTCATACACATACATAGTCTATACATATACACACATGATACACTCTATACATGTACACTATACATACATGATACATTCCATACATATACACATTCCATACATACACACACACGATACACTCCATACATATGCACACATTATACACTCTATACATATACACACTCTATACATATACACACATGATACACTCCATACATATGCACACATTATACACTCTATACATGTACCACCTGATGACATCTACTTATGGCAGAAAGCTATGGTTAAATAGTGGAGTAACCAAAGGAAGCACCAAAATAGGTGTATGTCACAATGTAATGTCTGGTTCGCCAGTGGCATCCAGGAAAGACTGGGTGACAACCAAGAAAGATTGGTGATGCTGGAGAGACAGATGACCTCCAGGAAAGACTGGCCCACCAGGCTAGCAACCTAGCCCTAGGATGAGAGACTCAACAGGACAGATTTACCAGTAATGGCTAGGAAATAGGACTATGAAAGAGCTGAAGCAAACAACACTGAGAGGAAAGGATCTCAGTGCAAGATGCCATTGTGGCAAAGTGTGTAAGAATGCCAGAGGGCTCAAAATATATCAAAGCAATTCAAGGTGTGGAACAACATCGATTCAAGAGCAGTGCACAGACCTAGTGTCTGGTGAGACGAAGGAGAACTTCAGCCAGGAAGCACACCACAGTGCTGAAAATCTCTATGCACTGAAGTCACCCCAGCAGCTTGGGAAAGTGAGTACCTCTCCAGGTTCTACAATCCAGCTAAAGAAAGAGAGGATTAAGTGGCCAAAAGCATCAGACAATACAGTATGGTTGCAATTTGATGATGACTTAAATGGCATCTTGGAAACCGCTCTAACAGGACCAGTCCATAGAAAAATGGAATCACTCACAATCATTGTATACAACCTTGCCAAATAACAATTTGGTCTAATTGAGAACAAAGAGCAGCTCCAACCACACAGGCAACCAAATAGAAGAGAAGGGGAGATAAAACATCTGAGGAAGGAGATAAAACGGCTCAACAAACTGTTTCAAACTAGCTTCGAAGCTAGAAGGGAAGGGATTAAAGATCTAACAAGCAAGTTAGGTTAACTGAGAAAAGCTATGTAAACTTTAAAAAGCTGAATATTTGAAACAGCAGAGAAAGTTGAAAGAAAAGAGGTGAGCACAGCTTATAAAAGACCCATATGGATTCACAAGATCACTTCTCTGTCAGCCATAGTCTGGCATACTAACCAGCACAAAGGAAGAAGTAGAGAAGTTTCTTCAAGAAGCTCATGTAAACCCTGCTAGGAGACAAGGTCTCTGAGAGGATAAGAATATTTGCAAACCACAATAACCAACAGTCATGCTAAATGTGAAGGAACCAACTTGGCAGAAATTCCAGGACATCGTAAAAAAAGCCATAGCTTCAGGTGCTTTAGGCCCAAGCAGGAGTCAATATAAGGTATACAAAAAAGCCCAAAACTTTTGCGAAGGTTATGAAAGCTTTTGAGGAAGATATGGGACAAAGGATTAATTCCAGCAAGCTGGAAGCTGGCAGAGGGATGCTTTATCCCAAAAAAAGAGGGTTCTTCCACAATTGCTCAGTTTAGGTCAATCTCCCTCCTGAACGTGAAATGCAAAGCATTCTTTTCTGTGTTTGCAAGAAGATTGACCTGATCCAGAATAAATATATTAACACTTCCATTCAGAAAGGTGGCATTCCTGTTTTTTTAGGCTGTTTGGAACATACATCAATGATCAGCCAGTTGATCCTAGAGGCCAAGCAGAAAAAAGGAAATTTAACAGTGTTCTGGTTGGATTTAGCAAATGCTTATGGATCTATTCCTCATGACCTCATCCATCTCGGACTCAACCATTACCATATACTACCAGGCATTTACAGATTGGTCAGTAGCTATTTAGTTGAGATTAAACTGAGGTTTACAACTGCTCAGTGGTCTACTAACTGGCAAGAACTACAAAAGGGAATTCCAACAGGCTGTACCATCTCTCCTATTCTCTTCATCATGGGCATGAATCTTCTATTCACAGCAACAGAAGGCATAACATGAGGTCCCGCACTGGAATCAGGTGTGATTCAGCCAGTGGTGCGAAGTTTTATGGTTGACCTAACCATAACAACTGTGACCCATTTTCAAGCAAGGTGGGTACTTTAAACCCTGGGAAAGGCCAGAAAGTTCAGAAGTTTGGTCCTCAGGAAGGAAAAGGTAACAAGCAAACTTGGCCTTCGTATTCAAGATCAGGTAATTCCATCCATTGAAGAGAGCCCTATAAAGTGTTTGTGCAAGTGGTTCAATGCATCACCGAAAGATACTGCCAATGTTGTAGAGGTGGTGAAGCAAACAGAGGATTGGTTGAAGAAGATTGATGGATCCAGACTTCCTGGAAAGTTCAAATCTTGGCTGTACCAGTATGACCTTCTCCCCAGGCTAATTTGGCTACTCACAGTCTATGAGTTCCCTCTAACTGCTGTGGAAGTCATCGAGAGGAAAATTAACAAGCACCTGCGTGGTGGTTAGGGATAACCCCAAGCTTCTCTTTAGTTGGCCTCTACATTCGATCAGGGCAGTTGCAGCTACCTCTTTCATCTGTCGTGGAGGAGTTTAAGGTAGTGAAATGTAGAGTCACACTAAATCTGAGAGATTCTAAAGATCACCTGGTAAATCAAGCTGTCATGACAAGATCAGGGCAAAGGTGGGCAGTCAACGCAGGCATTGAACAGGCAGAAAGCTCATTGAAGTTGTGTGACATTGTTGGTAATAACAGCACTGGACGTCAAGGCCTGGGGTCCGTACATTTCCAGCACTTTTTTTTTCCCCCCAGCACTTTGGAATTGCAAATCCAGCAATCAGACGAGGTATGGTGCAGGCAGAAATTAGAGCTCAAGTGGAAAAAAAGACTTATGTCTAAAGCAGTGGAACAAGCATCTCAGGGAGCATGAACAAAGTGGGATCTGCCCAAGCGGAAGATCACATGGCCAGAGTTATGGAGACTGGAGCCTTACCGCATCTCCTTCTTGGTGCGTTTTGTGTATGACACCCTTTTGTCACCATCTCATTTGCACATGTGGGGGTTGAGAGATGACCCATACTGCAAGCTATGTGGCCAAAAGGGAACTCTGGCACACATATTATCAGGGTGTAAAACATGACAAAGGGCTCTTAACCCTTGCTGATTCAACTGAGCAGGAGAGGCACAAGAAAAAGCATGGCAGTACAGATAAGGAAACGATCAGCTTTATCAAGGAGGGGACAAGGTCTGTCGCAACTAGGGCAGTAGCTGCTGCAAGCTACAGGCGCTTGGTAATTGAGAGTTGAGCAGTTCCCAGAAGTTGTTCACACAGCTCTTTGTCCAGATATTGTCTTGTGGTCAGATAAAGACTGTAAAATAATTTTATTAGAGCTGACTGTGCCATGGGAGGAGGGTTGTGAAGAGACTCATAAGAGAAAGGCCTTAAAGTACACACCACTTTACCTTAAAGTGCACAGGTTGCAGGCATGGCTGTTTCCTGTGGAGGTAGGTTGTAGAGGCTTTCCTTCAAAGTCAGTATGGCGACCTATGTCAGCTTTAGGCATGGAAGAGAAGAGCAAGAAACATGCTGCTTGCAGGATGGGAGAAGAGGCATAACGAGCTTCATGCTGGTTATGGAGTAAGAGAGAGGAGGAAAGCTGGAAGCCATGAGTAGATGGGCAGTAACTCGGCCACCACTGCCGGCCCACCAGCTGGAGAGTGTTGTGGTAAGAGTTAAAACATTCAGGGAAGGTTGGGAACCACCTGATGACATCTACTTATGGCAGAAAGCTATCAGGGAAGGTTGGGAACCACCTGATTACATCTACTTATGGAAGAAAGCTATGGATTCATAGTGGAATAACCAAAGGAAGCACCAAAATAGGTGTATGTCACAATGTACACTATACATACATGAAACACTCTATACATATTCTATACATATACACACATAATACATGTACAAATATAATACACTCCACAAAAAATGATACACTCTATACATATACACTCCAAACATATACAATATGCTCCATATATATGCACACGTTACACTCTATCCATATACACACTTTATACATACATGTCAGGGATAGAACCAGATTTCTGGCTTGAGAGGTGAGACACATAACCACTGAGCTACAGGGAATTGATGAACATATACAATGAACAAATAATACACATGCACACAATACTTATACACACATGATACACTCCATACATATGCACATATGATACACTCTATACAAATGCACATGATTCTCTCTCTCTCTCTCTCTCTCTCTCTCTCTCTCTCTCTCTCTCTCTCTATATATATATATATATATATATATATATATATATATATATATATATAGACAAATGATACAATCCATACATATGCACACGTGATACAGTCTATATATATTGTCACTTTGGAATTATAAGGTTTTATCTGCATTCTGATTGATTGTGAGATATTAAGCTTCAAAGTTTTTGCATTCCATAGCAAACAGTATGTTTGTAACATTTGTTTTTCAAAGTAAAAATTCTTAAAATGTATACTAATAAAAACATCTCATAATGTAAATAAGATGTCATTTAATATGAATATGTCAATAATTTAATTTTGACAAAAATGTCAGATAGAACCCTATAGATCTAAGGTGACGATATGTAAAGACACATGATACACTCCATACATATACACACTATACATAAGCACATGATACACTCTATACATATAGACAAATGATACTCTTTCTCTCTCTCTCTCTCTCTCTCTCTCTCTCTCTCTCTCT
>CAIGQZ010000379.1:4068015-4085184 GCA_903798205.1 Danio tinwini | reverse complement strand
ATATATGATGGGCCATTCAGCGTGACAGTCTTTATGATAGACAGTTAACGTAATGTAAACATTGCAGCATGATATGAACCGCGGGTAGCTAACAATAGTTAACTTATCTAGCTCTTATGAATAGCTCAAACTGCTGTTTTGTGTATTTTATTATCTTTAACTTGACATGTTTCTTCAAATCCGACGGTAGACTATGCACTTTATTCTATGTGAACTGCTTTTCACTCTGACAAATGCAAACATTGGTTCTAAATAGGGTCACGTGTGGTCTTTTTCCTCATCGCCACGAACAGTTAAAAGTGAAGGAGTTGAAGGTGGAATTTCTGGGTTTTCCATGTCTAAAACAAACTAAAGTGCTCTCAATGCAGGCAGGCAGCACTGTCTTCTTTGATCGTCTGATCAATGAATAATTGATTTGTAACATTTTTATAATTGTAACGAGTAATCAGAATCAGAATCAGTTTTATTGCCAAGTGTGCTTCACACACACACAAGGAATTTGTTTTGGCAACAGAAGCTTCAAGTGTACATAAAGTGAAGAGTGACAACACAAAATTAAATACAAGAAAGAAAAGGCAATAAACATTAAACAGAAATGCAGTTAGTCAAAAAGATCTGAATGTTGAGTTGTATGTACAGATATGTTGTAAATATACAGGTTATAAGGTGCTGTGTACAAGTGCTTATGAGAAAGTATTGCACGTTTATTGCACAGTAGGGGAATATTTAACTGTTCATGAGGTAGATGGCCTGAGGAAAGAAACTTTTCCTGTGTCTGGCTGTTTTTGTGCTTGGTGCTCTGTAGCGCCGACCAGACGGTAACAGTTCGAACAGGTAGTGTGCTGGGTGTGAGGCATCCAGAGTGATTTTACGAGCCCTTTTACTCACTCTGGAAGAGTACTGTTCTTAAAGTGTAGGAAGGATAGTGCCAGTGATACGTTCAGCAGTCCGGACTACTCGCTGTAGTCTACGGAGGTCGGTTTTGGCAGCTGAGCTGAACCAGACGGTGATTGAAGTGCAGAGGATGGATTGGATGACAGCTGTAAGACTGTAAGAGCAGCTCCTGTGGCAGGTTGAACTTTCTCAGCTGACGAAGGAAGTACAGTCTCTGCTGGGCTTTCTTCACAATAGAGTCAATGTGAATGTCCCACTTCAGATCCTGAGAGATGGTGGTGCCCAGGAACCTGAATGACTCTACTGCAGCCACAGTGCTGTTCATGATGGTGAGTGGGGTGAGTGCAGGGGGGTTTCTCCTAAAGTCCTCTATCATCTCCACTGTTTTGGACGCTCCACCTCCTGTCTGTATGCAGACTCATCACCGTTCCGGATGAGGCCGATAACAGTAGTGTCATCCGCAAACTTCAAGAGCTTAATAGAAGGGTCTTTTGCAGTGCAGTCGTTTGTGTACAGGGAGAAGAGCAGTGGGGAGAGAACACATCCCTGGGGGGCACCAGTGCTGATGGTGCGGCTGTCGGATGTGATTTTGCCCATTCTGACTAGCTGTTGCAACACATAAAAAATCTACTGGAGTAAAAGTATTAAGCTCATCGAAAATATGTACTGAAGTAAAAGTAGAAGTAGGAGAAAAAAACAATACTCCAGTAGAGTACAGATACAACCTTTTAGTACTTAAGTACAGTAGTGAAGTAGTTCTACTTCGTTACTATACATCTCTGCGTGATTAGTTTGGACTGGTTTGAGGTGGTAATCTATGATTGGATGAGCAGGAACGAGCTGGGGATGTGACACATATATAGACCCCAGGACCATATATCAATTTTCTAAAAGAGTAAATAAAATACTAATTGTAGGAGACATTAACATTCACGTAGATGACGCTAACGATACATTAGGGCTCACGTTTATAGATTTACTACATTCCCTTGGGATAAAGCAAAACGTTGTTGGCCCAACCCATCGCTTAAAGCATACATTAGATCTAATTCTGTCTTATGGAATTGAGGTCATTGCTGTAGACATTATACCACAAAGTAATGATATTACAGACCACTACCTATTACTATATAAGCTGCATTTTCCTGAAATTAGCAGATCTGCACCGATATACAGCCCTGGTAGAACTATCATTCCGTCCACCAAAGATGATTCACAAATAATTTACCTGACCTTTCTCTATTTCGAAATGCACCCGCAAACGCAAATGACCTTGATGTATTAACCAGCAGCAAGGATGCCATCTTTACTAGCACACGAGCCTCGGTGCGGTTGTCCTCCACGTGGGGACGAATGACACCGGGCTCCGCCAGTTGGAGATCCTGAAGAGGGACTTCAGGAGCCTGATCGAGACGGTTCGACGCACCTCGCCCGCCACACAGATCATCGTTTCTGGACCGCTTCCTACCTACCGCCGAGGAAATGAAAGGTTCAGTAGACTTTTTGCTCTGAATGAATGGCTATTAACATGGTGTAATGAACAGAAATTGCTCTTTGCTAATAACTGGAATCTTTTCTGGGAGCGTCCTAGGCTCTTCTGCGCTGACGGGCTGCATCCTAGTCGAGCTGGAGCTGAACTGCTGTCAGACAACATCTCTAAGATGCTTTGTTCTGTCTGACTAGTAAGTAAAAATTCACAAAATTCACATTTTACCCATATAGACTCTTGTTCGTCCAACTTAAATTATAGTAACACGTCTAGCGTACCCAATAGAGACTGTGTCTGTTCCTCGTGTTATTAGATCAACAATTAAACGTACTGTGTGCTCTAGAAAAAAATCTATTAAGAATAAAAGCTGAAAATCCAATAAAAAGTGATAATACAAACTTCGTAAAGCTTGGTCTCCTAAACATCAGGTCACTAGCACCTAAAACACTTATCATAAATGAAATAATAACAGATAACAATCTTAATGCACTCTGTCCCACTGAAACCTGGCTGAAACAAAATGACTATATTAGCTTAAATGGAGCAACTCCTCCAGGATTCACATGCAAGCATGAGGCTCGTCAAACTGGTCGTGGTGGTGGAGTTGCATCAATCTTTAGTGATATTCTTAATGTTAGTCAGAGAAAGGGACTTATGTTTAACTCCTTTGAAGTATTAGCTCTTAATATTATGCTACCAGATATTATGCAAAAACCTACGATATCTCTCGCTATAATCACCATATATAGACCCCCAGGACCCTATGTCAATTTTCTAAAAGAGTTTTCTGATTTTATTTCTGACTTACTAGTTAAAACTGATAAAATACTAATTGTAGGAGACTTTAACATCCATGTAGATGACTCCAATGATACACTAGGGCTCGCCTTTATGGATCTACTACATTCACTTGGGATAAAACAAAATGCGGTTGGTCCAACCCATCGCTTAAAGCATACATTAGATCTAATATTGTCTTACGGAATTTAGGTCTTTGTTGTAGACATTATACCACAAAGTGATGATATTACAGACCACTACCTCTTGCTATATAAGCTGCGTTCACCTGAAATTATCAGATCGGCACCAATATACCGCCCTGGTAGGACTATCGTTCCATCCACCAAGGATGAATTCATAAATAACTTACCTGATCTTTCTTTAATTCAAAATACACCCGCAAACGTAAATGACCTTGATGTAGTAACCAGCAGTATGGATGCCATCTTCACTAGCACACTAAATACGGTGGCACCCATCAAATTAAAAAAGGCTAGAGAGAACAAAACTACACCATGGTACAATAGTCATACTCGTGCTATCAAAACAGCAACTCGTGCCCTGGAACGTAAATGGAAAAAAACTAACTTAGAGGTTTTTAGAATTGCGTACAAAGACAGTATGTCCAGCTATAGGAGGGCTCTTAAATCTGCCAGAGCTGAGCACCTCCGCAAACTGATTGAAAATAATCATAACAATTCTAGATTTTTATTTAGCACCATTGCTAAATTAACAAATAATCAGTCATCCTTGGAACAAAATGTCCCACCGCATATTAGTAGTGATGACTTCATGAATTTTTTCAGTGATAAAATAGAAGGCTTTAGACAGAAAATAGAAGATGTTAAACTTTCTGCACCACCTTATACTCCAGATCCAGTAAACATTCCGATTAATCAAAATAACCTACAATGCTTCAAAATCATAAAACAGGAAGAGCTAGATAAAGTTATAAATAGTTCTAAACCAGCTACATGTATGTTGGATCCAATTCCAACAAAATTACTGAAAGAATTGCTACCTGTTATAGGAGAACCTCTCCTTAACGTTATCAACTCTTCTTTAGCTTTAGGCTATGTTCCAAATCCTTACAAGCTAGATGTTATTAAACCTATTATTAAGAAACCACAACTGAATCCGAGCAACTTAGCTAATTATAGGCCTATTTCAAATCTTCCGTTTATGTCTAAAATACTAGAAAAAGTTGTTTCTACCCAATTATGCTCCTTTCTGCAGATGAACAATATTTTTGAAGTGTTTCAGTCAGGTTTCAGGCCTCATCACAGCACAGAAACTGCATTAGTGAAAATAACCAACGATTTACTCTTAGCTGCTGACCAAGGGTGCATCTCACTATTAGTTCTACTAGATCTTAGCGCCGCTTTTGACACCATTGACCACAATATTCTCATAGACCGCTTAAATTCTACAGGTGTCCAAGAACAGGCTCTTCAATGGTTTAGGTCATACTTAGCTGATCGTTACCAGATTGTGAATATTAATGGACAACTTTCACAAGTAAAGCCGGTAAAGTATGGGGTCCCTCAAGGATCAGTTTTAGGCCCTTTGCTGTTTACAATATACATGCTTCCCCTGGGGGACATTATTAGAAAACACGGGATCAGTTTTCACTGCTATGCAGATGATACTCAATTATACATTTCAACTAAACTGGATGAGATGTCTAAACTGTCTAAGCTAACTGAGTGTATTAAAGATGTTAAAGACTGGATGACCAACAATTTCCTTCTCTTAAACTCAGACAAAACAGAATTATTACTTATTGGGCCTAAATCCTGCACACAGCAGTTCTCACAACTCGACCTGCAACTAGAGGGATACAAAGTTAGAGTTAGCTCTACTATAAAAGATCTGGGTGTCATATTAGACAGCAATTTAACCTTTTAAAATCATATATCCCATGTCACAAAAACTGCCTTCTTTCATCTAAGAAATATTGCTAAATTGCGAAGTATGCCATCCATCTCAGATGCAGAAAAGCTAGTTTATGCTTTCATGACTTCTAGGCTGGATTACTGTAATGCTCTGTTTGCTGGTTGCCCAGCATCCTCTATTAACAAACTTCAGCTAGTACAAAATGCAGCTGCCAGAGTTCTTACCAGGTCTAGAAAATATGATCATATCACCCCAATTTTATCCTCCTTACCTGCCTGTTAAGTTTCGTATTGAATTTAAAATATGGCTTCTTACCTATAAAGCCTTAAATAATCTAGCTCCTGTTTATCTAACCAACCTCTTGTCTCGCTACAATCCAACCCGCTCTTTAGGATCTCAAAACTCAGGGCTTCTTGTAGTACCTAGAATAGCAAAATCGAGTAAAGGAGGTCGAGCCTTCTCATTTATGGCCCCTAAACTCTGGAATAGCCTTCCTGATAATGTCCGAGGCTCAGACACACTCTCACTCTTCAAAACTAGATTAAAGACCTATCTTTTTAGCAAAGCATACACTCAGTGCATTACATAGCGCTATGACGCATGATGTGCCACACACACGATTTTGCTTCTTGTTTATATACACTATGAACAGCAGCTACGCTAATTATTCTCCTTATTCTGTATTTCCACCTGGGGGTACTCATCTCGAGACCCTCAGACTATGCAGTGCCACTGATGCAATCCAAGACCAGCGACGAGACGATCCCAAGGTTTCCGGACCAGGCCGTATCCTGAGCTGCTGCTGTGGTGGTCATGGTGGTGAGCATGAGACTGATTCCTGTGATGCTCCAAGGACAGACGTGTCTTCGCTGAGGTCCAGCTACTGCGCCTAGACTGCAGCTCTGCACAAGACGTTTGGCCATAGGAGAAATGGTCGTGCCCAACTGAGCCTGGTTTCTCTCGAGGTTTTTTAAATTCTTCACTTTCGCCAATTGGTGAAGTTTTTTCCTCGCCACTGTCGCCACTGGCTTGCATGGTTCGGGATCTGTAGAGCTGCGCATCGATGGAATTGCTCCTCAGTGATTGGACTCTCAGTAGTGATTATTAAACCACACTGAACTGAGCTAAACTGAACTGAACTTAAACACTGAAAACTGAACTGACACTGTTTCAATTCACTATAAACTTCCATGTGAAGCTGCTTTGACACAATCTACATTGTATAAGCGCTATAGAAATAAAGATGAATTGAATTGAATTGACACTAAGTACGGTGGCACCCTTCAAATTAAAAAAGGCTAAAGAGAATAAAACTACACCATGGTACAATAGTCATACTCACACTCTCAAAACAGCAACCCGTGCGCTGGAATGTAAATGGAACAAAACTAATTTAGAGGTTTTTAGAATTGCGTACAAAGACAGTATGTCCAGCTATAGGAGGGCTCTTAAATCTGCCAGAGCTGAGCACCTCCGCAAACTGATTGAAAATAATCATAACAATCCTAGATTTTTTATTTAGCACCATTGCTAAATTAACAAATAATCAGTCATCCTTGGAACAAAATGTCCCACCGCATATTAGTAGTGATGACTTCATGAATTATTTCAGTGATAAAATAGAAGGCTTTAGACAGAAAATAATAATAAACTTTCTGCACCACCTTATACTCCAGATCCAGTAAACATTCCACTGAATCAAAATGACCTACAATGCTTCAAAATCATAGAACAGGAAGAGCTAGATAAAGTTATAAATAGTTCTAAACCAGCTACGTGTATGTTAGACCCAAAATTACTAAAAGAATTGCTACCTGTTATAGGAGAACCTCTCCTTAACTCTTCTTCATCTTTAGGCCATGTTCCAAATCCTTACAAGCTAGCTGTTATTAAACCTATTATTTAGAAACCACAACTGGACCCCAGCAACTTAGCTAACTATAGGCCTATTTCAAATCTTCCATTTATGTCTAAAGTACTAGAGAAAGTAGTAGGCCAATTAGGCTGCTTTCTGGAGACAAACAATATTTTTGAAGTGTTTCAGTCAGGTTTCAGGCCTCATCACAGTATAGAAACCGCATTAGTGAAAAAAACAACGATTTACTCTTAGCTGCTGACCAAGGATGCATCTTGCTATTAGTTTTACTCAATCTTAGCGCTACATTTGACACCATCGACCACAATATTCTCATAGACCGCTTAAATTCTACAGGTGTCCAAGGACAGGCTCTTTAATGGTTTAAGTCATACTTAGCTGACCGTTACCAGTTTGTGAATATTAATGGACATTAAGAGAGGGATACTCTTAATTAATTAAAGGGATACAAAGTTAGCGTTAGCTCTACTATAAAATACCTGGGTGTCATATTAGACAGCAATTTAACTTTTGAAAATCATATATTCCATGTCACAAAAACTGCCTTCTTTCATCTGAGAAATATTGCTAAGTTACGAAGTATGCTATCCATCTCAGATGCAGAAAAGCTAGTCCATGCTTTTATGACTTCTAGGCTGGATTACTGTAATGCTCTGTTCACATTTTTTTGCATCTTGTTTATATACACTATGAACAGCAGCTACGCTACGTTTCCTGTGACGCTCCAGGGACAGACGAGTCTTCGCTGAGGTCCAGCATTCTCCAGCCTTCGGCGCCTAGACTGCATCTCTGCACAAGACGTTTGGCCATAGGAGAAATGGTCGTGCCCAACTGAGCCTGGTTTCTCTTGAGGATTTTTAAATTTTTCACTTTCGCCAATTGGTGAAGTTTTTTCCTCGCCGCTGTCGCCACTGGCTTGCATGGTTCAAGATCTGTAGAGCTGTGCATCGATAGAATTGCTCTTCAATGTTTGGACTCTCAGTAGTGATTATTAAACTACACTGACCTGAGCTAAACTGAACTGAACTTAAACACTAAAAACTGAACTGACACTGTTTCAGTCTATGGGGAGAAAAGCCCAGTGTCGCTGTTGCTCTTTGCCCCTTTTTGCCTGCCCGGACACCGTGCCGTCACGCGATTGGGTCACCACGAACTCTCCATGCAAACCTCTTAAGTTTCGGGATCGCTGAAACCACAAGAACTTACACAAACTGAAGCCGCGGTCACACTGGGCTTTTCTCCCCATAGACTTCCATTCATACGCACGCAAATGCATCAGACCGGAAACTCAGGGTCATGCTTCAGAGTTTCACAGGTTGCTGCGGTGCAAAGTTCAAGCTTGGTGAACTCTGACCTATGAAATCGCATCACTTGACTGCGTGAGACCAATCCAGGATCAAAACATGACCTCTCTGAACAGAAATTTAAAACATGGAGCAATCGCTCGCTTTTTTTAATGTCTAATCATCTTGTTTAATCCCGCCCCTTTTCGCAGCGCCGTACGACTGAATTTCGCAAGCTCAAACTCTAGTGTGACTTAGGCTTGACTCTCAGCACTCCGTTACCCCGGTAACTCAGAAGACAACCACTCACGAGCGAGGGAATCCCAAAGATGTCAGAAGCGAGTCACCCAATCAGGAGCACCTTGCTTTTCCTAGGCCAGCCCGGTGGGAAACTCGACTTCAGCAAATGCACAAGTAACAAACAAATGTAGTCTCTTGCTGATCTGGTGCGTATTGATCTTAAAGCAGTTAAAGATAAGCCAAATCTCTGCTTTTGTGTTTTTTTCAGGTGTGATTCTTAGGTCTAGTAAGAAGTACTAGAATTAATTTGGGGTTGTCAACTCATTTTGCATCCTCTGAACTGCCTCTGTGTGTATGAGTGTGTGTGTGCGTTTGTAGTTTGCTTATTACGTAGTTAGTTTTTATGTATCGTAGTGTCGCTCAATAAATCTTTGTTCTCATTTTGTAAGAACTGTGTTCTTGTTTTTGTGCTTCTAAGTCATTGCCTCAAGCTGTAGATCTTGTTACCTTGCTAAAAATTAACCCAATACTGTGTTATGTTATTATCATTGGCCACGGAAATAATATAAACACGATTGGTAAAATACGATGTCTTCTATTTGCGGGACAAACGGTAGATAAAGTGTGAATCTTTTAATTTGATTCAATCTGACTCATTTGAGTCGAATCAATGATTCAAATCGTCAGGATCCGATTCATTGAAATGAGCTAATAAATCCCTGATCGATCTTAATACGTACATAAATAGTGCATTTACACTAATTAAATGATGATGGTCCAGGATTAAGTTTAGCGAATTTACACTGTATTTAAATGATTACAAAGGTGCAGGATCAATATTGGTGATTTACACTGTACGTCCTCCAGGTGGGAATTGAACAGGTCACCATAAGTTCAATATATATGCACGGCGGCGTTTGACACATTTCCGGTGAAACGCAAGGCCGCCGGACAACTTCCGCCGATCGTACAGTCTACAACAGGAGCGCTTCTGATCAAAACAACTAACGTTTTGGAGAGTTGTTTTAATGTTTTATGCCATTATAACCTGCTTACATATGCTTATGTCAGCTACATACATATGACATCTAAACATTTGAAAGTGTAATTTCAAAGACGTGAAAACAGTACTTTTAACTACCACTGCCGTGTTCAGCAATGCACAGCGTTAGAAATTAAACTCTTATGTCAGATTTCCACACGTTTCCAAAAGACAAAGTCGTGCAGAAGAGATGGGTTGTTAATACTCAACGTGAGAATTTTACGGTAACAGAAAAAGACAAGAGTGTAGCTGACATTTCCATTATAGCAACCTGATCGAGGCTCGAGTGCCAACTGCATGCAGACATTTAAAGAAGGGAGCTTTAATGGCAAATAGTTTATTTTCATTGCCTTTAAAGTGAAAAAAAAAAAACCCAGAACATTAATATACATAAACATTTCTTAAGCTACTTTATAATTGCATTTTTTATTATTCAGAATAAAGAGCTTTATTCACTTTACTGTACATATTAAATATTATTCACTGTCTATAATTTGAAATTAAATTGTCAAAAAATGTAACATTTTGAAAAATATTTTATCCAGATGAACAGAAACAATAACACTGTATCAGTTGTTTTCTCAGCACATGCCTCTTCTGTAACTTGTGCATAGAGAGGTATTTGGGCAGATAGGCATTTAAAAATAAATAAATAAATTACCCCTCTGTTTCATGGAACTTAACACAATCGATCCATTCCAAACCATTGTTCATGGTTTATGCAACTTCTTTTCCTTTTGGGTGCAGGAGGGACAACAGACATTACACATTTCAGAGTAATGGGTTGTGTGGAAAAGCAAGGCAACCAAATGTTTGCATATCCCACAGCCACACAAGAGCAGGAGATAATAACTAGCAGATGATGGCATGGATTTTCTGATGGAAGTCCGCTCCAGGATGGAGTAACACGTATAATTGTCTAGCTCTGAATCTCATAATGTTACCTAGAAAACAGACACACCTGTTTGAGCTTCTTTCTGCTGTTTAACACAAAAGAAGATATTTTGAAGAATGCTGGAAACTTGCAACCACTGATATTCATAGTAGTTCTTTTTCCTACTATGGAAGTCAATAGTTACAGGTTTTCAGCATTCTTCAAAATATCTTCTTTTGTGTTCAACATGACACAAATACTCATAAAGGTTTAAAACCACTGAGGGAGAGTAAATATTAGTATTGGATGAACTATCCCCTTAAGCAACACATTTAGAACCTTATCTGTCTATATTTGAAACAGGTAAAGACATGAACAGTTTGAGGTTGAACAAAAGCAGTTTGAAGGGTAGCCAGCTAAGTGAAATGTGTTCTGCATCTCCACCAATATCATAAGGTTAAACATAGAGGTAAAGTTGGTTTTATATTCAGATATTCAGACATTCTCCTTAATAATACAATTTCAGAAAAGTATTCTACTGTAAATGCTAATTCTAAATTGGGAAATCATATAAGCAGCCAATCACTATCAAAGTACAACATTGTTCACAGTCAATTAGATAGTTTAATGTTGTTTTGAAGTCATACTTGCATGCTAATTCTGATCGAATATTCAAAGTAACATGGTAAACAATATAGAGACTTCTAAATGAACGAACATGCAAATATAAAACCAACTTTACCTTTATAAGTTAAACTACACTGTAAATCATTATTTTAAATAATTTAAAAGTAACTTCCATTAGTCACACTTTAAAATAAGGTTTCATTAGTAAGTGTTCGTTAATGTATTTGCTCACATGAACTAATAATAAACAATAATTGTACAGCACTTAATCATAGTTAAACTAATTTACTAATGAATTAAAATCCAAACTCATGCTTGTTAACATGAGCTATTACATTGTGAGTTAACAAGCACAATGAATAAGCATTTGTTCAGTAACGTAAAAAAACTAATAAATATTGCAATAGACATATTGTTGATGTTAAATTACCTAATACCACCTTATTGTTTTGAGTCACCCTCCCATTTAACTACAATGTTATAGAGTAAATAGTAAGCATGTCCCCTACGCTGTTACACAGCATCTGTACTGCCCACTGTTTCAGCAATAACACAGTGCTATTTGTCTGTTGTGGATGGAACTGCATTGTATTATTTTATTCCTAATATATTTTGCTCAATAATCATTCTTGCAAACTAAGATATCGTTGATGTTTCTGTGATTATCCATGAACTGGACTGAACTTCACGTTTATGCTATCCTACTCTCAGCTGCTGAGGAGACTCAGATTTCTTCATAGATCGGTAGTAATAAGCTTTCACTGAGATCTCATTCTTGCCCTGTTTTTACCTGACACCTTGAGACAGAATTACGTACTCATATGATATTTTTTACTAACGTGATAAAGCTGCAGATGGGCGGATCATAAGAATAGTAATAGCATTAGCTTACAGGCTAGCTGAACTTACCTTCATAATTGTACAGGTACGAAGACGCATAAAACTTGAAACCTTTCTTAAGTTTGCCCTGCGGTGTTGTAGTGCACATCCGAACAATCATTTGCACATCGTTGGTCGTAATTCCCGCAAACAGCGAGTACATTTTGACGACTCTGCCATAAGCGAGTTTACCTTTGCTTAAAATCACCTGGACCGGAAGTTGGACGTAGGTCTTAGACAAACGCAGAAGTAATGCGTGCATATAGCCTATAAGCAGCTCCACGTTCATCACGCCTCTGGGCATCTTCTTCAATGTGCGCTCACATTGACAGTGTTGTGCTTGAGCGCCTCCAAGTGCTGTTTACTGTAACTTCAGCAGCTCCGTGCACTTGAACAAAAGTGCCAATCTGATTGGTGGAGAAGGTTTTGACGCGAAAACGAGCATGAGGCGTTTTTTTTTAAAAATGACGCTTTTGCGCCTGGCGTTTTGCACGTTGGTGTGCACGATCACATTGACGCCCTTTATTTAGTCACAAGGCGTTAAACGTCAACGAAAAACGCGAGCAAAAAACGTCTCGGTGTGCACGGGCCTTAAGAGTTCATTAAAGTTAGCAACAGATTCACAGATTTGTATTTTCCAGACCAATAACTCATGACCGAAACATTGTTCCTACACAAATTAGCACCTCTTTTTAACCATCGCGATGTATACAATCACCTACAACCTTATTTTCTTAAAAATAAACTTTCCTACGTGCTGGACGCATAATATTGATCTTTATGTGCAGGCGGCGAAGAGATCGATCCTTAGGGACCGTCTACAAAGAGCAAAACGCAAAAACAAATGCTTCAAACAGGGCTCGAAATTGCATCCATTTTGGTCGCATATGCACCCGAAATTTTATCTATGCGACCTAGGAATATATTTGGGAGCATTTGTGCGACTGCATAATGGTTGTAGTGCCACCTGTTTTAAAAAAAAGCGTGCGGAATCGGTCTTCCCTGCTGCTGAATTGGTTCATATTAGCTGTCAATCACTCAAGGCTTTTCACTTGCAGATTACAGGGATCTTTTGTGACCGCGGGAAATGCAAACTGCTGAAAAGTGAAAAGTACACAGATTTGCAAACCCCAGCTAAAGTTACAAATAATGTTGCCAATGAGAGCGATTATGTGGTGAATATTGATCCGCCAGCCGAGATCAATCGACTGTTTTTGGAGAAGGTGCCTGAATCTTGATGCGCTGCATTATGCGTGTTTAGCGCAAATGTCCGCTAAATGTAAAATCTAACACTGTACACATCATCGCCAAAGAAGCTCAGCGTTACTGAGTTTGAACTGAATCTGCGGCTCATAACAAAGAACGGCATTGCGCCGGTGGTCATCGCGAAAATCCTCATTCCTCAATATTAGACCAGCTGACTCGCCTGCTATTTTTCACAAACACAGAAAACTGTAAATCAGCTCACAACAAGACTGAGCATTTACAATGACACAAACTGAAAACAAAACGTTTAAAGAGTGGTAGAAATGAGACTTCCTTACTTTTGTCTGTTTTTTCTTGAGATATATATTATTTTTCTATTTAGTTACTGATGACTGCTTTGCAGCTTTCAGCCTTAAATTGAGTGATTTAATGTAATCTTTCGTTTGTTTTGTAGCAGAAATATTATCTATTAAATTGACATGCATATAAAAACAAGAGTGCAAAATACATTTTTCTTATGGCAATGCTTCATTTTTGTTTGATGCAAACCATAAATTTATTTTTCATAAAGAAACAGTAGGACATTTTAAAGCAAATAACTCACATTCAAGCAGTCATCGCATTACTTAGATAGTTGTTTCTGTTTTTTGTTAGTCCTAATTCATGTTGTTTTCAAATACAATAAATCCCTTAATATACAATTTGCAGTGGTGCTCCTTCATTTTTGATGGGTGCTCCTAAATTCTTTCTGGCGCTCCTAAATGTTTTTTGGTGCTCCTAAATATTTGAAGTTGGGAGAACTGGTGCTACCAAGTAAAAAAGTTAATTTCGAGCCCTGTTCAAAGGCTGTCATTACTTCCCTCCAACACAGTGGTTCTCAGACTTTTTTCACCAAGTACCACCTCAGACAAAAGTTGTCTCTCCAAGTACCACCATAATGAACAGTATTGAAATACAGTAGTGTAGTAGGCCTAATTAGACAGCTGCAGCACTGCACAGTTAAAAAACGAGGCAGATTAATTCCTATTATTAAGAATATGGATTATTGTCAGCCACTTTAAACATTATAAATAGTTTGAACATTAACTGTGCTTGCAGACAAAAACAAAACAAACTTCATTTAAATTAGAATGTGCTTTTAAAAGTTAATTAAAATGGCACTGTTCTTAAAAAGTTAAAAGAAAAACTGCTGTACTTGTAAAGTATTAGTGTATAGCTTATTAATCAAAACCTGGAAATGTTGCTTGGACCTGATAAATATAGGCTTTATCATATACATATAATGTTTATATTTTTTACATTTTGAAAATTAAGCAAGTTGCAATTTGGAAGTTGCATGTACATATGACATCTTTGTATATCTTTGTATATCTTTAAATCTAAACTTGTATTTTAAATATATGATTTGGAATTACTGATTAAATGCATACAGTGCTTTACCAATTCATATCTGCGGTATTTCTGCAATCTGGTGCGAATAAGATCACATAAGCGAACCGCGAAGTTCGCGTTAACCGCGCACCAACCACTGTTTTCAAGCAGACTCGGGTACGGTTCGCGGTCCCTCCGTCTGTGCACACGAAGAATAACTTTAATTATATTCTACCTCTAAGCTTCAAGCATGGCAAAGTTGATTGAGTCTACGTTCTGTGTCTCGCGCCATTTAAATCACATCCAAATTATGGTAACAAAGTAAACCGAAAGCCGTGTACACTGCTTTACAAAACAAATAACTACATATATTGAAAACACGCATTATTTTATGCAAATACTAGCACACATTTAACACATTTGTAACAATTATTTTACCAGTAATGCAGCAGGGGGAAAATTCTGAGTTTGCAGTAACTGAAACGGCAACACAACATCATCACCCGTCTGCAGAAGGGCTTCTCTATAGCGCTTGTGTATCTGCTCTGTAAGCGCCTCGCGCATCTTCCTCTGGCTCTGCGCCAAGCGGACTGATTTTTAACATCTGATGACGCGATGCACTAAAGTAAACATTAAAAGCACTCTAGCATAATCGTACACTTCAGGGAACAGCCAATGCTGTCTGATCACGGAGTTAAAGTGTGTTCATTTTATTTTTTTATTATTTAGCGATTTTTCTGCGTACCACTGGGAGGAAGGCCGCATACCACACAGTTCGAGAACCACTTTTTTATTATGATAAATAATTAATAACTTTACTGTAAATTACAGTTGTTGTTTTTTTTACCAGATTCAGTTCACACATCACTGCTGTCCTGCTGGTTATACTACAACACTTTTTTTTTTTTTTTTATAACTTTTATTATAAAAAATATTCAATAACTTTATGGTAAATTGCTGTATTTTCACCAAATGCAGTGCCCACGTCACTGCTGTTCTGCTGGCTATACTACAACACTTATTAAAAAAAACTATTTTACATGTTTAAAAAAAAACACAGCTCTTTTGTGAAAATGCAGTGTGTAACAGTAAAGTTATTGAATATTTTTCATAATAAAAATTCATAAAAATCTTGCAAAATAGTTTTTTTTTAAACAGAAGTGTTGTAGTATAACCAGCAGAAAAGCAGAGACATGTGAACTGAATTTGATGGCAGTATAATATGTTAGAGGGAAGTAATGACAGCCTTTGTAGCATTGGTTTTTTACCGTTTTGCTCTTTGTAGACGGTCTCGAACTTTAATGAACTCTTACAGTGCTGCTGTGGGAGCCGTGACCAGCCAGTTGCAATCCTGGCTATCTGAGCACAGGATCTGTAATTAACGTGACTAATATACACAATGTGTAATTGAAAAGGTCTAGAACAGTATATTCATGATGGTAAATCAATGTATAAAGCTGCAGAGAAAGTTAAAGCGAACGTATTGAACTCGGAGCTCCCTGTCTGCTGACTGCAAGCTGATTAGCGTCAATAACCCACCAGTCTGTTTAAGGGTCATTTGAAGACCTTTTTTGGAATAAATTTGCTGCAAATATAAGGTATGTAACCCACCAGCCAGTTGCTAACTGCCACCAACCAGTCACTGGTAGGACACCTGACCCACCAGCCAGTTGTTAATGGCCACCAATCAGTCACTGGTAGGACACCTGACCCACCAACCAGCATACGAAGCAGACTTCTTGGCACAGGTCACTAACTCTTCAGCTGCCCAGCACATTGTGTGTCCTGCCTTAGTGGTCTAATGGATAAGACACTGGCCTCCTAAGCCATGGCTTGTGGATTTGAGTCCCGTCTGGGGTGGTTTGTAGCAGAGTGGTGCGATGGAAGCGTGCTGGGCCCCTAACCCAGAGCTCAATGGAGCGAAACCATCCTTTGCTAAGAAAGTTTCTTTATAGGTACAGTTCCTACTTGGGTGCTTTGTCAAAGGCGCTGTTTTTTTCTTATTTTACCTAATCTCATCTATGAAAGAGGAATGCTTGTTCAAAGCCTGTTCATTTCAATTCTTTTGCCAATAGAGCGAAACGTCTTGCAAGCTGGAACACACTTCCGCTGCGCCACTCTGCTGTGGACCAGCACAGCTGGCACTCGAACTCAAAGCCCATGGCTTAGATCGTCAGTGCATAATCCAACAGGCCACCGTAGAAGAACAAGCAAGTTATTGGGCAGCTGGAGAGTTAGTGACTTGTCCCAATACTTCTCCTTCACAATGAGGCGGCCCAGTGAACGAGGCACTTAATCTGGGTTAACACACATATGCATTTCTGTAGAAGGACTATTTTGACTTCATTTATAAACCTTGATGCTGGATTTGCAAGATCAAGATTACTTTAGTTTTTACTGTCGAACTATGACACTCATTTGCCGATCATTTAAAAATGACCTGTTCAAACATTCATTCACTTGGCCCTTAACCCAGAGGGTGATGTATGGAAACCACCCTCTAATAAGTGTCATTTATTGTTTGCATGCAAATCATTTAACCCAAAATAAACTAATGATTTAACCCAAAATAAATGCCTCGTTCACTGGGATGCCTCAGTGTGAAGGAGACTTCTTGGCACTGATCACTAACTCTTCAGCTGCCCAGCACATAGCGTGTCCTGCCCCAGTGGCCTAATGGATAAGGCACTGGCCTCCTAAGCCAGGGATTGT
>CAIGQZ010000379.1:4026587-4038390 GCA_903798205.1 Danio tinwini | reverse complement strand
TATGATGGTCCAGGATCAACATTAGTGAATTTACACTGTAATTAAATGTTTTTCATGGCCCAGGATCAACATTAGTGATATTACACTGTATTTAAATGTTTATGATTGTCCAGGATCTACATTAATGAAATTAGGAGACTTCCGGTTGCGGGCGTGAATGCAGTAGTTGCGTCTGTCTCGAGGTCCCTGTAGACTAATTTTTTTTCTTCAATCTTCTAATCCTCTACCACTTTATTTATTCATTTATTTCTTTGTGCTTGACTGTGAACATGTTTAACGCGTAAAAAGACTAAAAATGGCATCGAGGTCCACTAAACATGGGAAAATGACCCTCCAAAAGAGGATGGAAGCGCAGCGCACGCGGAGGTTAACATGGCGGCCTTAATTAGCCTTTTGGAAGAACATAGAGAGGCCTTGTCTACTGAGTTTAAAGCCACCTTAACATCTCTGGAAACGAAACTGGACTCTGTTCAAACAGCGGTGCTGGATCAAGGTACGCGAATTACTTCGCTAGAATCTAATGCTGACCTTCTCAGTGAGCGAATTCTCGCGCTAGAAGCGGCCTGCTCTGAGCTAACCGAGAGCTATGCTAAGCTAAAAGTTAAAACGTCGGACTTGGAGGGTCGAAGTCGGCGCAATAACATCAGAATTATAGGAGTGCCAGAATCCGTCAAGGGCCCTCGACCATCTGTGTTTTTCTCACAGTTCCTGGTGGATGTTATGGGCGAGCAAATCCTGTCGTCTCCCCCGGAGATCGACAGGGCGCACCGCGCTCTTGTGGCTAAACCGAAGCAAGGAGGAAAACCAAGAGCTGTGATAGTTCGCTTTCACCGCTATCAGATCAAAGAGGCTGTGATGCGGGAGGCTCGGAACGAAGGGGCTCGCTACAATATCAGAACAAGCCGATCGCCATCTACGATGACTACAGCCCTGAGGTTGTGGAGCAGCGCGCACAGTACCGTGGAGTTATGGCAGAATTGTACAATCACGGTTGCAAACCATCCCTCCTCTTCCCAGCAAGACTGAGAATTACGACAAAAGTTGGTGAGCAAAAGTTGCTCCCCTCGGTTGAAGAGGCCAAGACCTTTCTAAAATCTCACCGTAATTCCTCGTAGAGAACATTATACGTTTTGAAATAGCTTTACCTGATGGCATTTTATAAGGTGGAACGGTTATGCCACTGTTCTGATAATATATGATGTCATGTTCTTTAAGGAGGACTTTTTGAAATACAGGGCTGAGTTTATATAAGGTAGGGAGATATAAGGAAGCGTGTGAATTGCACAGGGGATTTTTGAGCATTGTTTCATGTTGATAACAACGTTTCTAGCGGGTTGGGTTGATTCAGTGGGAGGGTTGAAGTTCGTTACGGGATGGTGCCATGATAATTTCATATTTTTATATGCAGTTTTTCCTATAGGAAGTGTTCATATGTGGGTCTTCAGTTTTCATTTATTTATTTATTTTTTACATTTCATCTACAGCATCCTATTTTTGGTTATTATGGGTAGGGAGTTGAGATTTAGGAGCTGGAACGTCAAGGGCCTAAATAACATAGTGAAGAGAAATAAAATTCTTGCACATCTTCGACTGCACAAAACAGAGATTTTTTTTTGCAAGAGACTCATTTGCATAATAGAGATCATTCTTATCTTAAGCAGAAGTGGATTGGGCAGTTTTTTTATTCATCATTTCAAGCAAAGGCGAGAGGTGTGGCAATTTTGATTGACAATAACGTGCCTTTTGCCCCAAACAACATCAATGCAGATAAAAACGGACGTTACATTATTGTTACAGGCACTTTATGTAATAAAAATTTTATTTTAGCAAATTTTATGCCCCAAATTTTGATGATATCACTTTTTTTAAGCATGCCCTTTCACTCCTTCCAGATCTTAGCTCTCATTCTCTTATTCTTGGGGGTGATTTCAATTGCTGTTTGGATGCAACTTTGGACGGTTCCTCTTCTAAATTATGTGCTCCCAGTAGATCTTCAAAATACTTGAACAGTTTTTTTTCTGATAATGGTCTCTCGGATATTTGGCGTTTTCTCCTTTTTTAAAAAAGGAGAGAATACTCCTTTTTTTCAAATGTTTATCATTCTTATTCTCGAATTGACTATTTTGTTTTGGACAATGCTTTGATCTCTGAGGTTTGTTACTGTGCATACCAAAGTATTATCATTTCAGATCACGCCCCCCTTATTTTAGATTTAAAGTTTTCAAACTTACCCTCTCTAAGGAGGAGCTGGCGGCTTAATACCTCACTTTTAGCGGATGATAATTTTGTTGAATTTATTTCTGACCAAATTTCCTTCTTTTTGAGTGTTAATGTCTCTACAGATGTTTCTAATTTAATAGTCTGGGATGCTCTTAAAGCATATATCAGAGGCCAAATCATTTCATATAATGCCACCAAAAAGAGAAAGTTAAAAGAAAAAAAACTATCCTTAGCTGATGAAATTTTTCGATTAGATGCACATTACGCTAGTTCACCTACCTCAGACGTATATGAGAGATGCTGTAAACTGAAGGCAGAATTAGATTTATTGTCAACCAGTGAGATAGAGTCCCTTTTGAGAAGAACTAGGAGCGTGTTTTATGAAAGCGGGGAAAAATCTGGAAAGATAATGGCCAACCAACTGCGCGGGTTCAAGGCAAAGCAAATTATTAGTGGTATTCGTCTAAATAATGGTGAGATTACAACTGACCAAAGCATCATTAATGATAAATTTAGGGATTTTTATTCTACCTTATATACTACTGACTCCCCTTCACGAGATGATATTACTAATTTTTTTGCTCAAATACAGGTTCCCACCTTATCACCTGACATTAGCAAATCTTTGAAGGATCCAGTTTCACAGGAGGAGGTGATAGCTGCTATTTCTGTCATGCAATCCGGAAAATCACCAGGTCCTGACGGTTTTCCGTCAGAATTTTTCAAAAAAATTTCTAAGCAGCTTGCCCCTTTTTTAACAGTTGTCTTTTCTGACTCCTTTAAGACAGGGGCTCTTCCTCCTTCTTTAAGTCAGGCGTGTATTTCTTTGCTACTTAAAAAGGATAAGGACCCTCTGGATTTTGCGTCTTATAGACCCATATCTTTACTTAATTGCGACGTTAAAATTCTAGCAAAGGTGATTGCCTCAAGGTTAGAGAATGTTCTCCCTAGCATAATCTCTCCTGATCAGACAGGCTTTATTAAGAACCGCCATTCATTTTTTAATATTCGCCGTTTGCTTAATATAATTTACTCTCAGCACCACTCTATTCCAGAATGTGTAGTCTCTCTAGATGCTGAGAAAGCATTTGATAGAGTAGAGTGGGATTACCTTTTTTTAGCTTTAGAAAAATTTGGATTTGGCCCTAACTTACCTTCATGGATTAAATTATTATATAGTACACCTTCTGCTGTAATTTTAACCAATGGTATGCAATCCCGTTCATTTAAACTTCAGCGTGGAACTAGGCAGGGTTGTCCATTAAGTCCATTATTATTTGCTCTTGCCATCGAGCCACTGGCACTTGCTTTACGTGAATGTCAGCAAATTGCCGGGATTACACGTAAGGATGCCATGCACAAGGTAACATTATATGCAGACGACTTACTGCTTTATATATCCAATCCACAAATTTCCCTGTCCCCGGCTCTAATTTTGTTAGAGAACTTTGGTAGGCTCTCGGGCTATAAGTTCAATTTACACAAGAGTAAACTTTTCCCGATTAACATGGTAGATAAGCAATTGCAGTACTCTAATATACCTCTGAAGATAGTTAAAAATAAATTTACTTACCTTGGTGTTTGTATTACCCGCCAGTATAAACAGCTGTTTAAGCATAATTTTGGAGTGCTCTTGGAACGAACTAAGAAAGATCTCTCTAAGTGGTCACCTTTAAGGTTATCACTTATAGGACGCATTAATTCTATTAAGATGACGGTCCTTCCAAAATTTCTTTATCTTTTTTAAAGTTTACCTCTTTTCATTCCTTTATCTTTTTTTAAATCTTTAGATTCAGTCATTTCTACTTTCATTTGGAATGGCAAACATCCTAGGTTGAAGAAAGCGCATCTTCAAAAGCCTAGGTGTGAGGGTGGGATGTCACTGCCTAATTTTAAGTTTTATTATTGGGCAGCGAACATGCGTAATACATTGTACTGGTGGCATTATCATCTGCAGCCTAATAAACCATCCTGGGTAGATTTGGAGATGCATGCTCATAATCAAATTTCTCTCCCGGCTCTACTTGCGGCCAAGCGGCAATTGATTTCTTACAAGTTTATGGATTGCCCAGTGGTGAAACATTCACTAAGGATCTGGATTCAATTTAGGAAGTCATTTAGTTTTGATAGCCCTTCTCTTCTCAGCCCTATAGCTCAAAATCATTTTTTTCTCCCTGCAATGCAAGACAGCTCTTTCAGAAATTGGTCTGATAAGGGGATAATATGCTTTAAAGACCTATTTAAAAATAAAGTGTTTGCATCTTTTGATCAGTTGATATCACATTATGGGTTGGTTAAGTCTGATTTTTTTAGTGTCTTGCAAATAAGAGATTATGTTAGATCCCTCTTACCTGACTTTCCTGTCTTGCCCTCTGGAAACCATTTAGACTCTTTTCTTTCCTGTAATATATTAGTTAAAGGCTTCATTTCTGTATTGTATAATCAACTTCTGAATCAGTCATCTTCCCCTACAGATTACATTAAGAGTGCTTGGGAAAAGGACCTTTGTGGTTCAATTTCAGATGATCTGTGGGACAATATTCTTAAACAAATTCACTCATCATCAATGTGTGCCCAGCACTCTCTCATTCAATTTAAAGTAGTGCACAGAGCTTATATCTCTAAGACTAAATTAGCCCAAATGTTTCCTGGTACTAGTTCTTTGTGCAATAGATGTCATTGTGCTGAAGGCACTTTATTCCACATGTTCTGGACTTGTCCTAACTTAGAGCATTTCTGGCGGTTAATATTTGATTCATTGTCTGTGATTCTTCAGCACAAGTTAGAACCAGATCCACAGGTGGCACTGTTTGGGGTTACTTCAGAGGAAATACAGTTGCTTTCATCAAAGTGTAAAATCATTGCTTTTTCAACTTTACTGGCAAGCAGAGCTATTTTGCTAAAATGGAAGGATTCTCATCCTCCCACTCATGCTCAGTGGATTAGAGAAACTATGTCTTGTCTCTATTTGGAAAAAATCAGGTTTTCATTAAGAGGATCGGAGGGGAAATTTTTTAAGGTGTGGCAACCTTTTATTGATTATGTGGAAAATCTCAAATAATTTGATTTTACTGTACAGATGGTATGTATGGTTATATGTTTGTATATATTTTTTAAACATTTTATCTATATATTTGTCTATTTAACTTGGTTTTTATTTTTTATTTTATTTATTATTATCTTTATTTATTTTATTGATTTATTTATTTTTTCGTATTTAGACCTACATGTATAATTGTAAACTTGTTAATCTTCGGCTAATGTGAGCGCTACCCGCTAGTTGGATTGGTATGGGTCAGGGGTTTGTATTGTTGTTTTTCTGGTTTGAAAAACTGAAAATCAATAAAAAATATCTAAACAAAAAAACATGAGTGAAATTACACTGTAATTAAATGTTTATTATGCTCCAGGATCAACATTAGTGAATTTATACTGCAGGACCTCAAGGTGGGAATTGAGTGCCATGTGTCAACAGACTGACCACCACACCCCTAGCACAGACAATTTATACTATATTTAAATAATGATGATGGTCCTGGATCAACATTAGTGAATTTACTACAGCAGGGGAGTTCTGGAAATCTACCTGAGCTCAAACTCCCCTCTCACCTTGCTAACGGGAGGGAGCCCTGGTGCTCGAGGATCTTATGAGCCCAGGGCTCTCTCCCAAGACAGCATGCCAAAAAAGCTTTGTAATCAATCATCAGCTAAGTGTTAACTCTTGAAACCCATTTTATCAGCAATTGTAAATGATGGCATGAGTCCCAAAATATTTCGATTAGGCAATATCCAAACAATAAAAATAGATAGTGTTTGTTTTAACAGCACAAATCGAGCACAAACGAATAACACCAGTTTTGTGCGATTTAGAAGAAATAATGTGGTGGAGAGTGATGTCACGACTCCCGAAATATTTTGGTTATATCAAAACAACTGTAAGAAATCAACCTACGTTATAAGATCGATTAGGGATTTATTAGCTCATATCAATGACTGGGATCTTGAAGAATCAAATCATTAAATAGATTTAATTGAGTCGGATTGATTCAGATCAAAAGATTCACACTTTATCTGAAATTTGTCCCGCAAATAGAGACATTGCATTTTACCAACCTAGTTTATATTATTTTCGTGGCCAACAATAATAATATAACACAGGATCGGGTTAACTTTTAGCAAGGTAACAGATCTACAGCTTGAGGCAATGACTTAGAAGCACATAAAACAAGAACACCGTTTTTACAAAGGAGAACAAAGATTTATTCAGCTACACTACGATACATGAGGCTACCTACGTAATAAGCAAACAACAAACAAACGCACACTCACATTCACACACACACACACTCAGGCAGTTCAGAGGATGCAAAATAAGTTAACAACCGTCCCAAATTAATTCTAGTCTTTCATACTAGATCTTAGAATCACCTGAGAAACCACAAGAGCAGAGATTTGACTTATCTTTTACTGCTTAAGATCATATGCTCCAAATCAGCAAGAGACAACAGTTGTTCGTGTTACTTGCGAGTTTGTTGAAGTCTTCTGGACTGGGGTTTGCCTTGCCGGGCTGGCCTGACATGTGGCGCTCATGATAGGGTGGCTTTGGGTGACGTCATTGGGATTCCCGCTCATGAGCGGAGGCTGTTCTGAGTTGCCGGGGTAACGGATGCTGCTGAGTTCGTGGTGAGTTTCGCGGTCTGAAACTTAAGAGGATTGCATGCCGGTGACCCAATCACGTGCGGCGCGGTGTCCGGGCAGGCGAGAGGGGGGCGGAGAGCAAAAGCAGGCGCGAGCCAGCTTGGTGCAAAAAGCTAAATTTTAGGGCTGCAGGGAAGGTTTAAGGGACCTGATCTGATCCGTCCCTCCAACACTGTCACCCAATGAGCAGTAGCCATGAAGGGTGGGGCCACGCCCCGTACCAGCATAGCCACGGTCACTTATTAACCGACTCCAAGAGATTACACGTGGTAAAAATCTCTTGTAAGATTGTAACTATCTGACATCAAATGTTACAAGACGATTACTGTTTGTACTACTAAGTTCTCATTTACACCAATGTATTGCAAATAAAGAGGGGTTTGGTTTTATACCAAACATAAAACATTTCAGACACATACAGATCATTTTAACCTGTTATAAGGGTAAAACCACACATTATTAACCTGGTTGGTCGGAATAAACATGGCACCTAAGGAAACCTATGGCTATTATTTGAAAATATCAAATTTGCCTTGGTTCTAACATTTAAGAGATGTCTTTCTTAAGTCTTTCATTAATTGCCAGTGATCTCTTTGTCTCTGGAATTTGTCCATCTGGCAGGATGTATAATGTCCCGAGGGCACACACATGGCCACAAAATCACATGATCGGTCGTTCAAAAGTCTCGTGCAAGCAATTTCCTGAAAGCCCAATTGTATAGCTGGTTGATCATTTACAAAAATTGCGGCCGCATCTCTGTCCATCTGGGCCAGAGTATTGGGGTAAGAGAGCCAAATGAATTGGCGCACTGTTATGTGATGGTATAAGCCCTGGAGCGAGTTCGATGAATAAGAGACAACGTAGTTGCCCCAAGATTCCAAGCCTGATTCGAACTGGTTTTGGATCAGTGAGTCCCTTCACAACGAAAATAGATAAAGTGTTTTTTTAACTGCATAAACCAGCACAAAGGAATGACATCAGTTTGGTCCAATTTAGAGAAAATCGGGGGTGGGGGGAGAGACGTCACTGCTTCCGAAATATTTAGGTTATATCTAAAGGAGGAAAACAGATACAGTGTTTGTTTTAACAGCACAAATTAAGCACAAATGACCTGTGCTTATTTGAAGTGATTTGAGCAACATTGAGTGGGAAGTCACGTCACACAGTCAAAAAAATAATGCTTAATATATCAGACCCCAAACCAGCACAAACATTCATTTTGGCGGCACAAATCAGCACAAATGTAGCACAAACAAATGGCATAGTTTTGGTGATTTTTTTTTATGGGGTGCCTTTACAGAGGTCTTTAGGACCCCATATCTATCATTTTGTTTTTACAAATGTAGTACAAAAAGTACAAAAGCAAGGCATGTCAAGGTGCTATAATCGTTTAGTGCGGAAAACAAAATTGAGAAGAAATTTGGGGTGGGATGAAATGTAATTCTTTGTGACTTAACATGCTTAATGTAATTATATTTTTACTAGTTACTACTTCATACTATTTCAGTTGTGTTCAGAACTGCGAAATGTACTTGTTTGAAGCATGTTAAAGAGAAAAAAATATCTTTAATTTATTGATGGAAATATTTTGGCACTATCACTTGCAGTGGCGGCTGGTCAATAGAGGGCGCTGGGGCGCCGCCCCCTTCAAGTTAGACCCCTTTAATATGTTAATATTTATTATCACAAATATTAACTAAATAAATTGATTTAATTATAACATTCAAACATTTATTGTAGTCATACTAACATATATTGAAAAAAATGTATGAACAATATTTTTTTTATATGTATGCAGGGCGCCAGACTAATGAGTGTCTATGTAGGTACACAAACTTTTGCAAGGCATGTGATATGACGACAAGCTCTAATTGGCCTGTTTTAAATTGTCCTTGGGGGCAGTGCTCTGCGTCCCGAACCCTCCCATTTTTGTTGTTAGAACTAATCATATTTGTTTTTATATTATTAGCCTTATGTGATTGGACCATTCTCACTTAGATCATTCACTTAGCAGCAGCTCGTCAGTTAACTGTGTGCCGACCTTTAATCATAGTGAATGCAAGTGCAATTTCTCGAGAAGAAGCAAAATTCCGTTGTATCTTTGCAAAGATATCCGTTCACAAGGCGTTTTGGTGAAGAAAAAAAAGAATCAAGGAGCTTGGACCAGATCAACCTTGCTTATTCACCAGCAGTCAAGTGATCGCGGGGCTTTTCCAGCACTTGTTATGACAAACGGAGTTGGCTGGCAGGTTGTGATGTAAGTCATGCATTTACTGTTTTCCGTGTTTGCTGTTTAAAACAGCATGACGCAAGAGAGGCTGAATGCATTGGCCATGCTGTCAATAGAGAAGAGACTGGTGACAGAGATGACTGACTTTAACCAAATTTGCAAGCCAGAAAGAAAGGAGAGCAAACTTTATTTTCAAGTAGTGCTACTGGCCAGTGATTAGGCAACATTTGTGTGTGTGTGTGTGTGTGTGTGTGTGTGTGTGTGTGTGTGTGTTTACTAATTATCTTGATTACTAAACCCAAACTGAACTAAAATGAACTAATTTGTGATGCATTTATTCTATGCTTTAGTCATATTTTAGTTTTTTGATACATCACCTGAAAAAGGTGATGTATCAAAATTTTACACTCTTACTTTACCAACAGTTAGATTTTTTTCTGGTGTTTGCACCCCCCCCCTACATTTTTTAACACCAGCCACCACTGGTCACTTGCCTGTTATAAAATAAAGTTGGATTGAGGTGGGTATGGGCGCAAAACTTGCAGTAGCCTAACAGTATGCCTGCCACTTTAATTTTCCAGCACTATGCAGAGCCCGATATTTAATTATTTATCGAATTTTGTAAGGACCACTGAGTCAGGGTTTCAGTGCATCTGTGATCCTCCTTTTTGACACTGCAGGCCACCAAAACCGTAATCTTCAACTGGTTAGATGTCTGAGGTTTATAGAAAAGTATCACATAAAATGTATTTATTTAGTCTCCTTAAAAAATCATTTGCTTATTTAAAAAATATATTTT
Source organism: Danio tinwini (assembly GCA_903798205.1). Taxonomy (NCBI): domain Eukaryota; kingdom Metazoa; phylum Chordata; class Actinopteri; order Cypriniformes; family Danionidae; genus Danio; species Danio tinwini. The sequence continues at coordinate 4,028,443 of CAIGQZ010000379.1, read as the reverse complement.
TCTTGACTGGGTAATTTCTAGATTACACCTCACAATAAAAAACTTTTTTTTTAAACTAAGACAAAACATTACAAATAATATAACTACAATTATATACCATTTGTATTGTATAAAAAGCATTATGTTTATAGAGTCCCCTTTAACCATGTGTGTGATTGTGTGTGGTTCTGTATTCACAAGGTTGTGGAGACCAAATATCTCTTCAAATAAACTAATAAAATGTGCTAATAAATTATACTGAATTACGTATTTTGAAAATGTTAAAATGCTGAATGGTGGTAGAGGGTTGGAGGAAGAGGATGTACAGTGCTTGTGCTTCCACAATATATAGGCTTTTTCTGATAAATTTGAATATTCTGGGTTTTTTATTTTAATATATGAAACAAATAGTTGGTCATACTAAATTGTATTACATTGTAATGAGTAAAAGCATCTTGCAGACAAATGGGTAAAACCTTGAAACAAATTGACAAACAGTGGTGTAATCAAGGGCATACACAGGTATACTTTTTTTTACCTTGGCCTGTTAGGGTATTATGATTTTTGAGGATCAACAATAGAGTATATCCTCTGTCTACTTACTTGATTTGCTGAGTAAGACATCTTCAATTTACTTGTGTTAGTGTCCTCTTTAACTGTATTCTAATTTTATTTTATTGTAATTGATCTTTTGCTTGAATTTGACCCCAACAACCGTAATTGAGCATGAATTGACCCCTGCCAACTCAGTCTTCAGTTCATCTGTGTAGAAACACATCTTCATTGCCCTTCATTGTGGTCAAACGTAGTAAAAGCTTTATAGTAGATAGAAAACCAATTGCTTCTCATGACATTTTGTAAACTGTATGCACTGATAAAAAGCTATGGATATTATAAGAAACCAACGTTCGGCTGACGTTACAAACCATGGTCAGACTGAAACTATTGTTTGTTTGATTGTCACAAACCCGTCACAAATCACCCACTTCGAATGTTATCACTCGATTGAATGGCTGCTATGAGTGGTTATAAGCCGATAGATATGGGCCAGTAGGGGCCTTCTGCACCTACTACAGGCTCAAAAGGTTGTTAACATTCATCCACATGGTTAATCAGCTATACTAATAGAAAAATCCAGAACCAGATCTGTTTTTACATTACTGTGACGGTTGGGTTTGGGGTTGGGGTAGACCTAAAAAAATACAATTAATGGGAAAGCTAATACATAATATAAATAATTCTTGTCAACTTCCGGCCGCAGCCGTATGTGATCTATAGCTGATTAACCATGTGGATGGATGATAACAGCCTTCTGAGCCTACCAGTAAGTGCAGAAGGCCCTACTGGCCCATATCTATCAGCTGAAAGATCCACTTTGACCCACCTGGGCTAGCTAATCAAGCTTTTACTAGGCTTTCTAGAGCATTTACGCAGGTGTGTTGAGGCAAGTTGGAGCTAAAATTTGCAGAGCACCAGCCCTCCAGGACTGAGTTTGGGCACCTCTAATCCAGTGCATTCATCACCCTCTGTAGATAGCGTGTCAAAGATGGCAGTTCAAGAAAACATCCAATGACCGCATAATTCATAATTCTGGTCAAAGTTTGCTCAAAGGTGTTTTGAAGCCAAAACAAACTCTACCAAAACGTTTACTTTGGTGAGCTGTTATGTTTCATAATTTCAGCTCTTTTTCTCATTTCTTTTGAAGTATACCAGAGCCTCTAGTCATTAGCCCTGTTAACAAGCACATTCAAAGGACATTTGCAAACTTTCTCAATGTAGCAAGTGATATAATGATGAAGCATAAAGAGCTGGTATTGACTCTTCCTTAAGCATTGAACTGACCCTCATTAGTGAAGCAGTCTGATGTAAATATATAT
>CAIGQZ010000379.1:3987834-4006587 GCA_903798205.1 Danio tinwini | reverse complement strand
ACACACACACACACACACACACACACACACACACACACACACACACACACACACACACACACACACACACACACACACACACACACACACACACACACACACACACACACACACACACACACACACACACACACACACACTACTGCTCCATCTCTGCCTACACATGCTACTGGGTTCTGGAACTTGTTGATTTGAAACCACGTTTAAGGAAACGTTTATTGGTAGCCTTGCATAACAAAATTACGCATTTAAAAACACAATGCTATACAACTGGTATATTTGATCAGTATTAGTTATGCATTATTAATATTGGCTGTCTTATTTATCTTGTGCACAATACATGAGTATTGACCCTGGTTTAAAAATTATTCCACTTTCCCCATAATATAGGCTACGCACAAATACATATTAGGAAATTTGGAAATTAAGGTGTTTTATATATACTGTATTGAAAGCACATTAAATGGAAGACGTGTTTCAAATACAGTGCACAGCATATATAAGTACACCCCTCACAAATACATCTTTTACATTCATATTTTTAATAGGAAGCTATAGACCATTTCAATGTAGTCATGCCATTTGCCCATCATGGGCAATAAAAAAATCAAGAGAAAATAGAAAATTTTCAAATAGAAAATGTTTGTTGTAATTTTTTTTTTTGCAATATTTTGTTTTAATTGTTACATCTTACAATTTCTAGATATGTTTAGTGACTAAAATATTAGTTTAATAAATATATCTGTTTAATAAATCTGTTTTGTTTAAATATACCAAAGTACATTCCCTATATTCACTGAGAAATGGATCAAAATATTCATTTTTAAAATGGGGTGTACTCAATTATACCGAGCACTGTACATACGTTTTCAAGATAAAACATCTAAATGTGGGTAAAATAATGTTTCATCATCACTGAGTGGCAGATATAACTGATACATTTGTCAAAATGATCTATTAATGATCTCACACACAGAAATATTAAGATCACAACAATAAAGATCCTCATAATGTCCAATCGTCATCTCCTGAAAAATGTTATTAGATCTTTATAGAATAAAACACATTTTCTTCACATTTGAGAAACAGTCTCATGTGGTCTCTTCATTAACATAAAATTATTTTTTATAAATTTAGGTTGCATTTTGATCCTCAAGATATTTTAATATGTCATCAAATGATTATTGACCTGATAAAAACTGTTTTTGCATTCAATGACCTTCCAGCATTTCTTCTGATAGTCATGATATTTGATGTGGTTTTTAATAATAGTAAAACATAAAACGTGTTTTTATTACAGCTTTTAAAATAATATGTTTAATTAGTCCATCCAAATGGACTCTTTTTAATTTGATTTGTAAGCAGTCTGTAAGATATTTTATAAAAGCTAATGCATGTATAGTGTGGGATTTGGGTGAATATGGACCCACCCTGCCTGAATGTATGAATGAAGCTGCACCCACTGTCTTTTGTTGTATCCACATTCTGCATGTGTCCAACAGACCATCTAGTGGTGTGTGTGATAAAAGCAGTATGTTCTGTGCATGTGTTTGTTGTGTGTTATGTTGTGTAACTCATAGGGTGGGGCTTTCCGGCATGGTCAGATCAATCCACTGATACCACTGTGATCTGCCTCCTACTGAATGTTGCATGGCCAAATCGGAAAGCAATGCTTCACCCCAATTAAAATATCAATTATACCCAAAACCTAAACCCATTTTCCACCTTATAACTAATAATAAGCAGCTAATTAATGGTTTATGGAGCTAATCAGTGGTGTAAAGTAACTAATTACAAATACTCAAATTACTGTGATTGAGTAGTTTTTCTCAGGAATTGTAATTTACTAAGTAGTTTTTTAAATGTGTGCTTTTACTTACCCTTGAGTACATTTTTAGTGCAGTATCTGTACTTTTACTCCACTACTTATTTTCAACCTGCAGTAACTACTTTATTTTTCTTGTCCATGGGGATTAGAAAAATCAGTCCTGAGATTCCTGTCTAATCAAATAGCACATACCGTAGAAGGTAAATCACATGATAATGAACTACTGTACCTCAAGACGTGTGCACTTTATAATTGCAGCAAACTGTTTGGAAGTATTAAAAGTGTCCATGAATATGTTCAAAATCTTTACACACTTTCACCCAGAGACTGTTTAGATGCATGTCACTGATGAGAAAATGACTGATGTTTACTGTATGATGACCGAAATGGCCTTAAACACCCAGCAGGCACCGGACGTCAACATGACGTCTGATTGACGTTAAACCCTAACGTCATGGGGATTTTGCATTTTGTTTGGAAATGAAAATCGGGTTGACGTCAAAACTCAATGTCAGGCCAATGTCAAAGTCCAACCTAAAACCAACCAAATATCAACATCTGATTATGTTGCAGCTTGACATTGTGTGAACGTTACTCCTATGACATCTATCAGACATTGGATTTTGGTTGCCGTACCTGATGAATAAATGTCAGTATTTGACGTCATATATGACGTTGGTTTAAGATGTTGGCTCGGTGTTGGATTTTGGTCACTTTCTAACAACCTAAAATCAACGAAATATCAACGTCATTTGACGTCATTATTGGACATCAAAATAACGTTGTCCTTAGCTGCTGGCTTGACAATTAATTTTGGTCACCTGACATTACAGCCTAAATCTAACCTAATATTAATTTCTCATGATGTTGTGTGCCTTCTGTTGTGTGCCTTCCGTTTACACACACATGCACAAATTACATGTAAAATATCAGCTTTTGACAGCATATACTCACTACTCTTGAGTACTTTTAAAAGGTCTACTTTTTACTCATACTTTGAGTAATATTTACAACAGATACTTTTACTCTACTTGCACTACATTTTTATGCAAGTAATGGTACTTTTACTTGAGTATGATTTTTCAGTACTCTTTCCACCACTGAATAGCAGGCAGAAATTTCAAACGCAAACTTTAAAATGACAGAACTGAAAAATAATACTGACATCAGAAACCTTAGATGCCTTTAATGAAGTATTTGGATGAGAGGATGTAGCGTGCACATGGTTTGGCCTGATGTTCAGCATCCTCAAATTTCCACAGTTTTGCATTTTCCTCAAATCAGTGGGATGATAAGACAATGTTTTACCTGCTTTAATTCACATGATCATGGATACAAATTAAGTCTCCCCATGTGGGGTTTTTATTGTGTCAGCAACAGCTACTTAAAAAAAAATTTGTAAAAGTATTTTTTATTTAAATGAACAGTCCCCTAAAATTAAATGAACAAAGAACTTTGCTGCCGTATGGCTGCAGTAGATGCAATAATGGAAAATTAGAAAAATTATCTAAACTCTTTTTTTTTTTATCCATTTCAATGATGTATGCTAAGCTAAGCTAAAAGTGCTTTCGCTTGAATGCATGAAAAATGGTTAAATACAACATTTAACATAAGGGGGCTTGTTATTTCCAAAAGTAAAGTCGAGTGTGATGTGTTAATATGTAAACATTAATTTATTATGAACTAATGATAAGGCTTGTGCATGCCCTAATCATGTACTAACTTTAACTACAACATGAGTCACAAGAGTTCCTGAGTGAATAACTACTACCTTAATTACTTGTTAGTATATGATTGTTTGTTAATTAATGTATTAATTACCACATGAGTTCATGTTTAATTTAACCATCATGAACTCATATGTTAATGTATGATTATATCCTGACTTTACTTAGAGGGGCACATCATCATTAACCCATTCTTAACTACTCATGAACTCCTTACGCACGTCCGTCTAGTGCGTTTGCACTAAATAACAATAGAAAAGTGTTCTGGCGACATCAACAGTTTAAACACAGGAGTTCAAGAGTAGTTAAGGATGAGTTATTGATAATGTGGCCCTTCAAGTAAAGTCACAACATAATTATACATTACCAGCTCATGAGTTCATGTTGGTTACATTTAGCTTAAACTTAAATGTTAATTAATACATTAATTAACAACATGAACTAACAAGTAATGAGGGTAGCTGTTATTCACACATGAACTCTTGTGACTCATGTTGCAATTAAATTTAGTTCATGATCAGCACATGTCTTAACCCATCATTAATTCATTCATTTTCTTTTCGGCTCAGTCCCTTTATTAATCCGGGGTTGCCACAGCGGAATGAACCACCAACTTATTCAGCATCTGTTTTACACAGTGGATGCCCTTCCAGCTGCAACCCATCTCTGGGAAACATCCATGCACACTTATTCACACTCATACACTACGGACAATTTAGCCTACCCAATTCACCTGTACCGCATGTGTTTGGACTGTGGGGGAAACCGCAGCATCTGGAGGAAACCCACTCGAACACAGGGAGAACATGCAAACTCCACACAGAAACACCAACTGACCCAGCCGAGGCTCGAACCAGCGACCTTCTTGCTGTGAGGCAACGGCACTACCTACTGCACCACTGCATCGCCCCATCATTAATTCATAATAAAGTAATGTTTAGTTTACATATTAATACATCATTATTCATGCTCTATTATTGTAAAGTGTTACCAGTGTTTCTTTAAACTGGCATGAGGAATGAATACCTACAGATGCTGCTCTCTTGAGGATCAAAGTGGAAACCACTGCAAAGAGCAATTCAAAGAGCAACAGATGTTTTTCATGCACTATAGTGCTTTACATCACTTTCTAATTTATAATGTTGTATGTTTGCTAAATTTCATTATAAAATGTCAAACATTAAACACATATTTTAATGAAAATCTGTGTTTAGTAGGATAATTGGGTTTTAATAGGATACAGTCTAATTTATATGAGGCTATATGAAACAAACCCAAATTTATAATGTTTATGTTGCTATTGCACTAACTAAATTGTTATTCTTTATAATTTATTCATGCAAGTTAATCCACAGAAAAAAAAATATTTTAGTAATCTTCAATCAGTAGAGTAGGGGGTAACCATAAACTGTAAAAGATGGTAACTGCAGTCTGGAGAAATGGGCGTGGCAGAAGGCAGGGGCGTGGTAAAAGGTTTTTCATTGGTCAAAGGTTGTTCTGGAAGAGGCGTGGCAAAAGGCTTTTTTATTGGTCAATTTTTTTTCTTTCTGGTCAAATGCATTGGCCAATTAGATTAACTAATTAAATAAACTGCTCGTCTAGCTTAAAGGTGGTTTATTCCACTTTATGCTACTGGTGTTTAGAATAAAGAATGAATTAAATGTAATCACAACAAGTTTCAGTAATGGGTAAATCAGCATTCTAATGGATACAAATGCTTTATTGCGTTAGACAGTTTATATTGTTCCTTTTACTGGCTATTTATAAAATTCACTACTTAGAAAAGTGTTTTATTCAACTGTGATTTAGTTGTTTCTTAGGGTCACTAAAATTATTGCTTAAAATAATCTAAATTACAATTTTGACAAATCATTTTTTGTCTGGTAAATATAGTTCAAATATCAATAAAGATAACTCATTAGTAACCTTATGTTAAGAGATATTAATCAATTTAGAAAACAGACACAAGTTCATTAAACAAACCAGTTTAATTATCAAAAAAACAAACAAATCAATTTCTTTGAAAAAAACATGCCACCCACTGATTAAAAATCCATACATCCATCAGTTCACCACAAATACCATTCATTAAGTACAAATCCATCCATTCATTGTGTAGTAGCAGTGCATAGAGCAGAAGCCATCAAACTCTTGTCTGAATAGAATGCTCTGTACATCCCTTTCCTCCCATCACCACAGTAATTAATGGTGTTTTTGTAGAGCCAACCACAGGATCTGGAGAGCTTGAACTCCACTCTATATTTGGCCAAGTGACAGTGCGAGGAAGGCTATATATACACATATATATTCTTTTTCGATAATTACAAATACAAGCTGATTGGCAGAGTTTAAGTCTCATCATTTAAGGATGAGACTAAAACGTAGGCAAGCTGGAATGCAATAACTACTGGAATGTAAAATATAATGTGTAAATAAAGTTGTAAGCTTGGACTAAATTTGGTTTAAAATGTAATGAGATTGTACCATGTCAAGATGCAATTCAGAAAGATCTTTACGTTCAGTGACTTTAATTTTAGTGACTTTAAACTAAGAATGAAAACCAAGCCTACAAGTGCAGCAATACACAATAAGTGGTCTTGTGCTGCCATCTAGCGGCTAAATTGAGTTTAAAAAGGGATTATTGCTACAATGGTAGCTGATAATGAAAAATAAATAAATAAATAAATAAATAAATAAATAGATAAATAAATAAATAAATAAAAATATATATATAGATATATGCAACATATAATGTGAAATGTTGCAAAAAAATGGCCACTTATGTTTTCAACCATTGGAATTACACAAATGTACGTACATGTTCCTAGCTTATATTTTATAATATGTTTGAGTGGCCAGTGTTTTAGTAAACGTTTTTAGTTTTTTCTCTAAGTGAACATATTTGCTATATTTTGAAATGCATGTTGCATAAATGCCATGTTTTAGATGTAAAATCCCCATATGAACATGTATGCCATATATGTAGGCTAATTTGCACGTACACATTGGCATATGTCAGATTTCTATGTGGGATTGCTGTTCACGTCATCACATATGACACTAACAAAGTTATCTTAAAACGCATACCACAAAATAATTGGTACTTACGTTTGTGGTGAACTGTGCGAAGTTTGCAGATGAGTGTGTATCATGTGTAGAGGTCACAAAACGTACACCTAAACAAATGACCAACTCTGTACTGTTCTATAGAAATGCAGACATCCACAGTTTTAAACGAAAAACAAAACTATCTTAATACACATCTGTTTACAGCTGTCAACAACACGTCTTACTGTCGCCATTGTTCAGGCGATTGCTGATTGGCCAACGCATTTAACCAGAAAGAAAACTTTTGACCAATAGACCAACTACCATGTTTGTAAACATTCAGGATGCGCGCGCAGGGAGGTGGCAGAAAAAAAACGGGAGCACTAGCATTTACAGTGAGGGAATGAAATCTGATGTGGTACAGTTTGTTGTTGTCTAAGAAATAAGATATATTGATTACACATTATATATATATATTATTTACATAATGATGTTAGTGTATTATAACAGCTTGTCATCCAGTGATAAGCACAGTAATTCTGCAAAATTAATGTTAAAGTGAGCGGCGTTTGTCTGACAGGTCCATTTGCAACAGCACCCTCCCAATGGATATTGGATAAGACGAAATGACCAAGCATCCAGCCTGAAATATACAATCTCATTGAAGCTCCAAGGGATTTTACAATAGAGAAGTTAAAGGCCTACGAGTGTTTGGATGCCAACAAATGTGTTCTGTGTGGTCATGTGCAAGAAATAATGTTCCCTGATTACCAGATTCAAAACTATGTAGTGCTAAAAACCGAGGTTCTGCCGAGCCAAAGACAAGGGAAAAAAGACGGAGCTAACGTTATACAAGGCCTGGATAATCATCAACAGCAAAACTGCATTCTGACAGCAAACTACACCTGTACGGCAGGCCCAGGGTATGTGAACTTACAAATAAAGGAAAGTTGGTTTTATATTTGCACGAATTTGGCATCCTACCGCACAACACATTTGCTATTGCAGCTTGTCATTTTTGCAACCGGGGACCCGTGTGACGTCATGTGTGACGTAGGTAGGTAATTTGTCTATAAAAAAAAAAACCTTTTGCAACGCCTCTACTAGAAAAAAAAAATTGACCAATGAAAACCTTTACCACGCCCCTACCTTTTGCCACGCCTATTGCTCCAGACTGCAGTTACCCATACTAGGATTAATGACGGGACAATATTTTTAACCACGCCCCTCTTACAGTTAAGCTGAAGTCACACTAAAGTTTGAGCTTGCGAAATTCTGTCGTATGGCGCTGTGAAAAGGGGCGGGATTAAACAAGATGAATAGGCATTAAAAAAGCCAACGATTGCTCTCTGTTTTATATTTCTGTTCAAAGAGGTCATGTTTTGATCCTGGATTGGTCTCACGCAGTCAAGTGATGCGATTTCACAGGTCAGAGTTCACCAAGCTTGAACTTTGAACCTCAGTGAAAACCTGACACGTGACCCTGCGTTTCCGGTCTGACGCATTCGCGTGCGTATGAATAGAAGTCTATGGGGAGAAAAGTCCAGTGTGACAACAGCTTTACAAGGAAACTATGCGCAAATTAAAAGCTCCGCCCCCTACTCAATATTCAGTTTTAGTCCACAAATTGAAATAAAAGTATCAGTAACTTCCTGTTCACGTGGATTTTAAGCTGTTTTAGAGCATAATCACATCTTGCAAAATCAACTAATATTTTTGACCTAAAATGACTAAATTGACACTGCTGTCTTTTTAGAACCGCTTTATTGCGGAACAGGATTAAAATTTCACGATTCACAGTGATTAGAACTGAACCAACACAAGACTGACTTTATCAGAACAATATAGAGCTAACTTATTGCAGAATCAGATAAGTCTCAATAGTTTGCACAATTGTTTATTACCGTAAAGCTGCTTTCACTCAATCTGTAAAAAAAAACTATTAATAACAGTGACCTGACTTAATATCAGGGTTCTTACACCTTTTCCAAAGTGGAATTTAAGCACTTTTTAAAAGCACTTTACAGGTGCATTTCCAAACTTTTACAGCACTTTACAAGTGTGGTAAATTACAAAACCATTTATATACAAATGCTGGGCAGAAAATGGTATCTTTGTGTTAAAGGACCTATACAATGATGACGGACTTAAATCGTTTCAGATTTTGAAAGAGGAATTCTCTCTCCAAGGATTCTCCTTTTTCTTGTATTTAAGATTGAGGTCTGCGCTGAAACCATAGTATCCCCTCATTAAATGATAGACTGCATAGATTTCAGTTTGGATACTAGAGGTATTGTAAATATAATTTATAAATCACTTATAGTATGACAATATTCAAATATCTTAATTGAGGGCCTCTGGGAGAGAGAACTCAATACAATTATTGATTGGGATACTGTCTCTTTTGTAACTTCAAAAAACCCAGTTCACCAAATGATTCATTATAAATATTTTTTTTAAGGCTTATGCTACCCCGTTATTTAAAATGAAAAGAAATTCAGACCCTCTTTGTCACTTATGTAGCAACTCTACACAAGGTACTTATATACATATGTTCTGGGAATGTCCCCAAATTGCATTATTTTGGTCTAAGGTATGCAACCTACTATCAGATCTAATGGAAACTTAGATCCAATTGCTTTTTCTCCTGCTGGACTTTTGGTTCAATAAGAGAGAGACTGTATGTTTCAATACTGATTTTGTTCATATTATTGCAGTATTACTGTTTTTATTTCATTTTACTTTTATGTTGTGTGGTTCAAAATAAACAATGTTCAATAAAAAAAGAATAAAAAAGTGGTAAATTACAGATTTACATACTTCATTACATTATATCAGATGCTAGTTGTTATAGTTTTCTATATTATAGTATAGTACTTGAAGAAAAATGTTTAGCGGTATGTTTGCCCCAAGCCCAACATTGAATTACTGCAGTTTGCTCTCTTTATTAAGATTTATTTCACTTAAACTAAATTATTAATACCCATTCGTAAGATGCATTGTTAGAAAAGCAACACAATTACATTTTTAAGCAGTTTATCTAAAATCTAAGCACTTTTAAAACCTTGAAAACACTAGATAAGTCAAGCATTTTCAAGGATTCCAGCACCTGTAAGAACTCTGTAATAGCACATGCTGCACAAAGAAACTTAAAATAAAAAAAATAAAAACTTAAATCCTTTCACACTGTAAAAAAAAGCTGGGGTGCCTGAAAAAAAAACGCAAAAGTAACAGCCATTAAATTACAATAATTTCCTGTAAAAAATGGACGTTAAATTACAGAAATTTCCTTAAATTTTAATTTCCGGTAAATTTCTGTAATTTAACAGCTGTTTTTACAGTAAATTTCTGTAATTGAATGTTTGTTTCTTTACGGTAAATTGCTGTAATTTAACTGCTGTTTTTGCGGTAAATTTCTGTAATTTAACAACTGTTTTTTACAGTAAATTTCTGTAATTTAACAGCCGTTACTTAACTTTTTTTCAGGCACCCCAGCTGCCGGAAAAAAAAACATAAAATAACGTATTTTTTACAGTGTAGAAGACCTTCGAGAATCCTTGTTTTAAAGCATCAAATGTGTTTTTATTTTATTTACACGATAGAGCAGTTTATACAAACACAAACTTGTAAACTTGTCTTTAATGGTTGATTCTTCGAGTCAAATTTGTCATTTATCAGCCCACTTACATGGTAAATCAATTTTTTTAGGTCCTAACAAATGTAAAAATAGTATTTTATTTTTTGGAGTAGAGGGTGTTGGGATGATAAACAACAAAATACTTATAAAACAATTCCAATACATATTACATTTCCAGTTGAAAGATTTTCAGCACTTGGGAAGCCTATATCTCTTAGCTGTTAATCACTCTCGTTGTCCTCTGGGTAACGTTTTAAATAACACTGGACCATTTCTTCAAGATCTGTCTTTATATGGTAATTGATATTTAGCACCGCCAGATTTTTACATCGCTGGCTGACCGCAGTGTCTGTAAGGTAAGCTTGCAAGCGTCTTTGTGCAGTTTCACCTTGATTCCCATCAAGCTTCAGCACAGGTAATGTGGCTAATATTTTCAAAAACGCATTAACATTGGGGAAGAACTTCACATCGGAGTGTTGAAGAGTTTCGTAAATGGTGGACGGCAAGCTAACTTCCTTGCCTCTGTGTTTCCATTTTATCCTCCAACAATGAAGTTCAGCAGGCAGCGTGTCAGGATGGGGTAGATCGGTCCTGTAAATGTCCGCGTGGCTCTCCTCAGAGGTATTGAACCTCATTTGGCCCATGACTGCAGGAACAAGAGACAGGCACTTGAGTGCTTTGAGAAGATTTTCCGAGAAGATGTCCTTAACCTCCTGCGTGATGTACTCCATAACCGGCAGTGTGAGGTACTCTTTAAAGAATGACTCTGCCTGTATTTCCATAGTATCCACCGTTTGTTGCTTCCGAAGAAACAACCTCGGCACTTTCACCGGGACTTCCATTGCAGTCGCCATATTGACAGCCTCTTCGAACCAGAATTCATGGTATACCTCCAGATTGTCCGATACCTCGTGCAGCGAATGCAGGACTGCCGTTAAACTGTTGGCAGCGAAAAACACATCAATGGTTTCTCCATGCAAGTTCTTCCCAAATGCTCTCGTAAAAGACAATGCGTTCTTTAAAACAACTAACGTCACGATGAACTCAAAGTCTGCCAAGGCCTCAGAAATGGCGTAAGCGTCACTGGTGACTTGGTCACTCCATTTCAGATCTTCATTATCATGTATGCTGTCCATGCACAGCAGAAGGGGCTCCAACAAATCGATAGCCATCTCAAACAAGTTATGAAGATCTGTCCAGGTTGATCGCGAGCTCTCTTTGAGGATGCTTTCTTTTTCCAGGTTTCCCTGGCAGAGGATGGAGATGGCATTGTCAAGTTCGGTCTGTAGCGATGGGGATGTTCTGAAAAAGGCATTTGACTTCTTTAAAACTGACATCACGACTTGCACTCCGGTCAACGGCATGCCGTTAGCAAGATGAACATTAAGAGCACAGGTGGAAGTAGGTGTGATCACCGCCATGGGATATTTTTCTTTTAGCTGGGCAGTGATGACCTTCATCTTGGTGCCAAGTATACCAGATCCTGCGTACGCTTGTCCTCGGCAGTGCTCCATACTCAAGCCCCAACCCTTCGTCAAGTGAGACTCCAATCTCTCAGCAACAGTGACCTCCTCTCCATCGAATGAGAGGAACTCGATAAACTCTTCCCGGAGAGTGTTGTCTTGGTCTACAAAGCGCAGGTAAATAGGTAGATGCTCTCCCTCTGGAAAGTCCACCAACTCACCGGTGACAATCGAAAAGAAGCGGCATTCCCTAACTTGCTGAAGAATCTCTTCACGGACACATCTCTCACAGACCTCCAGAAGCTGTCTCTGCTGAACGGCTGGACAATATTCCTCATTAACAGCCGCTGACTCAAATCTTCTCCCGAGAAACTCATCACCTGCATTGATGCGGTTCTCAAGCAATGCTTGAAAGTTACCTGAATTAAACAGCCATTCCTCCTTAGAGCGCATTTCATCTTCTCTTGCATTGCTGCTGAATGGAAAGCTTTGCCTTCCTATCAAAATCATGACTTCAAATGAAGACTTTAAGAACTCTCTTAGGTCTTTCTGCTCGGGCGTAAGCCGAGGTACATCATCGGTGCTCTCATTGTCATCCTGAGCATCACTGTCTTTTTTCGAGAGCTGCTCAAGTGAAGACTCCACTAAAGAGAAGGAGACAAGGCTTTTATTAGCACATATTAAATAAGATAGTAATGTACAGGTGGTGATTTTGCAAAATAAATTTTATTTTTAATGTTTTTGGTAACAATTCCACCGCATTTTGTAATTACAATCAGGCTCAGAAAATGTGTTTCAAAATATGTATTTATCAGCCTGAACGTCATTTTCAGCTTCTGATTATAAAGACCTGTATCTGTCAAAATTTAAAAAAAAAATTCATCCCTACCAGCTGATTAGTATTACATCCTCAAAAAGGCCTTGCATTACACCAGGCACAAATGAACACTCCACTTTTTTTCTGTAAGAGCTCATTTTACAATTCCCCTAAAGTGAAACTATTGAGTTGTACCTTTTTTAATCCAGTCAGTTGATCTCTGCGTCTGGCAGGAGAACTTTTAGCTTAGCTTGGCCTAAATCATTGAATGGCATTAGGCCACAGGCATCTCGCTCAAAAATGACCAAAGAATTTTCCTATTTAAAGCTTAACTCTTCAGTAGTTACACTGAGTAATAACCAAGTGAGCCACACGCCTGCTTTTGAGTGGAGGCTGACTGCAGTACAAGTCATAAACCCCGCCTCCTCTGTGTTAAGCCCAAATAAAAAAAAATATTACACTTGCAATAAATTGTCCAGAAAGATGGTTTGTCACTTGAGGCACTGGTTATCATGCTAACATAGGTTCAGATCTGTATTTTTGTAAACAGTATGTTTTTAGCCAATAATTCAAGACTATAACAACAGGGCGTGTCATCATGATTGACAGTTGTGATTGACAGCTTTTCTAAGCAAACCGTCTGAGCTTCGGGAGGAGACTGAAGTATCAATGTTTGATTTGTGTGTTATTTTACCATGATAAAATGAGTTGTTCAGCAGTAAACCATACTTTTTTAGACCTACAGGATCTGATGGATCACTGTTTATTCAGCAAAGTGTGGGCTTTAATCAGGCTTTATCTTAGTTTGCTGATACACGCCATGATAGGAAAAATACAGGTGATCGCTATCTAGCAGTAATTCTCTATGGGTCTGAAAAAATAATTAGGAAGATAAAGCTAATGTTAGACTATGTCCAGATTGATCTCCTGTAATGTTATTTGAGCTTGATTTACAGAACGTCTCTGACATTTTGAGTTTTGGCATGTTATCGAGTTAATCTACTGAATGTGCTGTTATAACATTTCAATTTTAGAAACAGAATCTTATATAACAAATAGAGCTGTAAATGTTATATTATTTATATGCATCTTTTACTGTTGACTTTTTATTTTAAAAAACCTAATAAACATTAAAATGAATGTAAACTCCTCTTTGTCAGATATAATTAAGGCAATGAATAAACCAAATGAAAACGGAGGCAAAGCAGCAGCTGATAAGCCTATATTATATAGACATCAGTTGATGTTTTAATACTGCTAAGTTTATTGTACAAATTAATAAGGATTATTTTATATAGTGCAGGGATGGGATGCGTAAATATCCTGTTGAAATTTAAAAATCTTGCTGTATTTATCTTTTAACGCACAATTTTTCCAACATGGCAAATAGCTGTCCATGGTGTATATTTTGGGTCCTGTTGATTGCTAATTAAAAATAAAAACCTTTCTAAAAATTGTAGGCTATGTGTTGTTTATATGTTATTGTTTATATTTTACAAGTGTTATTTCTACCCCTATGAAGACAACAAATACCAACAACCTATTATAAAAAAAATTTTTAGCAGTCTAACATATAGCCTATTGTTTTTATTAAATTAAATTGATCGTTTATTAAAAAACAGCTAACATCACACTGTTTTTAAATAAATCATATTTTTACGTGTTTTTAAATGCAAGTGCTTATATATTAGCAAGCCTTGTTACAGTGCAGATACGGGCGGTCAAATAAGATGTTCAGGGAGTTTGGTTGATTTGATTGGAAGTTTAATTCCACGGCTCTGCCTCTGGCTCCATCAGGCAGTCCTTCTGTGCATGCCCAGGCTCCAATTTCAGCAGTTTTTTGCGACAGTTTGTGCCCGTCATGAAGCGTTTTGCAATCAAAGCATATAATGGAGAAAGGCGCTGTCGTGTCGTCCATATTTTGGTAATAACCAATAGGCTTTGCTGCCATACTGTGGCTACTGCAGGCACAATGATGTTACACATTTATTATGCCGGAATGAGAGTATAGTTCATATCAGTCTAGAAAATAACAACTTCTCATTTTAAGTCTGTCTCAGTACACAGTGTGTCAAGCTTTAAATAGAAAAATTATCTAAACTCTTTGGTAATTTTTGTCATGTTACCTGATGGTTTAAATCGATTCAATGACCTATGCTAAGCTAAGCTAAATGTGCTCCCACCAGACTCTGAGATCGGCTGAATGAATTAAAAAAATGGTAAAACTCAATAAATGGAGTGTTCTTTTAATAACAAGTGTAACCGAGGTGTAAACTAGGTGAACAGGAACCCATTGTTGATCCAAACAAACTTGTACACACAGTAATCAGCCCAGCAAAAAGACAAGCACTGCTGCATTACAGTAGCTATTACACCACAGTCACTAAAATCCAAAATGCAGATGCAAGATCGCACAAATTGAGTTTATTGTATATGAATCAAGAGCAAGTGAGTCTTATGTGTGATTAGGGTTGTCACAATACTGGAATTTGGTACCAACTGATACTGAAATTTTAAAAACAACCATTTCTGCTAACATTTTAGTGCTGTTGAGCACATTCCTTAACACAGCTGATTTGCCATTGGGTTCACGTGGTCAACAGAAATGACTGTGATTGGCCGTGAAGGTTTACTGAGTGTACTCACCACGGTTTACTGAGTGTAACCACTGGTACAGATACACTCAAGTGTTTCAAAGTTACGTCGATCAGCTGGTTTGTCTATAAGCTGACACACGAGTGATCCGCTGATGAACCACGGCTTTAAAGGGCACCTATGGTGAAAAATCTACTTTTCAAGCTGTTTGGACAAACATATGTGTATGTATGGTGTATAGACCGTCATATTGGGGTGACATAAACACACCCAGTCCTTTTTTTTCAATTTAACAACATAAAAACAGTGGACCAATTGGAGCGGTTTTCAGACCGACCGCAACTTGACGTAGGAGTGCGGTCCTTCCGCCCACCGAATTGACTGACAGCTGCGTATTAACATGTCTCCGTAGTAACGTGTGTAATCATATCAAACAGACTAAGCACCAGGACGTGAGCAAACAAAGCAACCATAAATAAAAGATCTGTTCAGTTTGCTAGGATCATCAATCATCATCAAATGTGATCAAGAGTGAGTTTTACAAGTTTAAAATGTTTTAAAACAGTGCATGTGCGTAATGAATTACAGCCATTTACTTCATCAACACAGCCGTGTGTCAGAACAATCATAAAAGACGCTTCAATCCCGGTTTGTGGACGTTAAATCAGGTTTATTTTGTACATTAACATAACAGACATAAATACAGCAGTGGATATTAACCTGTATTTGGTCACATTTGCATGCAAAAACAGTGCAAAGCTAAACGCGCGCTGTCTGTGTGTGCCTGTCAGCGCTGTGTGTGTGTGTGTGTGTGTGTGTGTGTGTGTGTGTGTGCGTGCGTGCGTGCGTGAACTTTGTAACGACATTGTGTGTGACATCCTGCAACTCCACAACATGCATCAAATACTCATTGGTAAAGTTCTTATTTGTTGTTTTTCCTCACAAATGTTATGTGCCAGGCACGTGAAAACGGTGGGCGTGAAGGACTAGCCTTAAAGGCGCAGTACACAAAAACAGCTAGCTGATGCTAAATGCTACAAAAAAGGAACTTATGACAGGTATAATAAAAAATCTGATGGGTGTTTTTAGATTAAACTTTACAGACACATTCTGGAGACACAAAAGACTTATATTAAATCTGGAAAAAGTGGTAACCTAGGTGCCCTTTAAAACACTCCAGTGTCCCTGCATCTGTGGTTACACTCAGTAAACAGTGTTGGGTGAACTGATGACCTTTACGGCCAATCACAGTCATTTCTGTTGAGTACCTGAACCCAATGGCAAATCAGCGGAGTTTAAGAATGTGCTTAACAGCACTTAAATTTTAGCAGAAATGGAGGTTTTTAAATTATCACAATCGATTGGTAACGAATTCCAGTATCGTACAATCATATGTGTGATACGTATTAATCATCATTATTCATGAATCATGGCCTGCAGTGAGAATTTTAAAAGTATTATTAGTCCAAAATCAAATATTAGTTTACTTACAACGCCTTTCCTTCATTTTCTGTACCTCTTCATCTGTCTGAGGAAAGCAGGAATGGAAAGCATCACTTTATATCTGATGATTACTGTGCTATTACTTATTAACTACAGTTATATAAGAAACATGAGAAATACTGGGCAGATTTTTAATTTGACACCTCAAAAATAACAATAAAAAGTTATTAGGTGGTATTTCTTACAAAACACATGTAAAAGAAACTCATCCTACCAGAACTTTGATGCGTTTGCGATGTCTGCTGTGGGGGTTGCCTAGATGACTGGTTAAATCAAATATAGTGGGAATAGCAGTGTCTCTTAGTACCGTCCTGTACGGACTCTGAAAAACACAGTAACAAAAAACACTTAACTGACTGATCAGTGTGGATTTGAAACAACAAACCAAAGACTTAGACAATAAGTAAATATGATTAAATATCTACAGTATTATTAAATATCTTAAACATTTAAAAAAAATAACTACAATTATGGAGTATTTTGCATTACAGTTTTGCATATCATGGCTGGTTCAAAGTGTTTCGCACACAGTCGGTAGTGCTTGTTCAGTTGATCAGGGGTTTTCTCCTCCAGATCTGCACGCCGACAGTTTTCCACCCACAGCCTACATCTGTAAGTAAAACAAAGCACAAAGGTTTATGAAATAAACAATGACTAATCTCTTGTAACACTTATTCACAGGTTTAGGGAAGAAAACATTGTAAAAATGAATAACGAACGTTACTGTACAATTTACAGGTTAATTTGACAAAGCGTTTACACTTTCACAAGTCATTTACAGAAATACTCGGTCCATGTAGGGATGCACAATATATCATTTCAGCATCGATATTGCAATGTGATCATTCGCAATAGCCACATGGCGAGTATACATATTGTTAAATCTGAATTATAATTTTGCAAGTCTTTTTTGAGGCCTGTGACTGTGTAAAGATTTTAAATGAGAAATTTTACCATTTTTAATTTAATGACATTAAATTAATATGATTGAACTGTTTATTAAACGAAGACTTTGCTGTGTTATTTTACATTTGATTATTCACCAACTGTATACCTGAATACAGTTAGACTCCCCTGGTAAACGCTGTTTATTTAATTAGTATCTTTTTTATATTGAATTTATCTATGCTTGTAGATTGTTCGTTGTATTTTATGCACTCCTATACAGAATCATCCCGATCAATCTGAAATGATTAATTCTTTCCAAACAGCTATTTAACACATCTAGTGAAATTGTATTCATTTCACACTATACAGTGCATCCGGAAAGTATTCATAGCGCTTCACTTTTTCCACAGTTTTTTATGTTACAGCACAACATAAGGCGTTCATCTTCCAGCAGGGCAATGACCTAAAGCACATCGCCAAAAGCACACTGCAAAATATCAATGGAGTGGCTTCACAACAACTCGGTAAATGTCCTTTAGTGGCCCAGCCAGAGCTAAGACCTAAATCCTATTGAACATCTCTGGAGAGATCTGAAAATGGCTGTACACTGTCGCTTCCCATCCAACCTGATAGAGCTTGAGAGGTACTGCAAAGGGGAATGGGCAAAAAAATCACAAAGACAGGTGTGCCAAGCTTGTGGCATCATATTCAAAAAGAATTGAGGCTGTAATTGCTGGCAAAGATGCATCAACAAAGTATTGAGCAAAGGCTGTGGATACTTATGTACATGTGATTTTTCATGGTTTTTGTTTTTAATAAATTTGCAACAATTTCAAAAAATCTTTTTTCACATTGTCATTATGGGGTATTGAGTGTAGAATTTTGAGGAATAATGCTGTATCATAAAAAAAGGTGGAAAAAGTGAAGTGCTATGAATACTTTCTGAATGCACTGTATACCGCAGAATAAAACAATATCGCAATGTTAGATTTTTACAATATCGTGCAGCCCTAACTCCATGTAAAAAGAATACTATAGGAACTTATAGTTCATAATGTAGTGATTTTGAAGTCTATTATATTTTATTATAGTATTTAAAACTCTTTGTTAATTATTGATACAGCAGCATTCCATATTATTATAACTATATGATATAATTTCATATTATTATAACTATTAAATGATATAATTCCATTTTATTATAACTATATAATGATATAATTCCATATTATTATAACTATATGATA
>CAIGQZ010000379.1:3895372-3982359 GCA_903798205.1 Danio tinwini | reverse complement strand
TATATATATATATATATATATATAATGCTGCAAAATACTGTAAATTAACTGTACTCTATATTAACTGTTAATTACTTATCTACTAAAAAAGAGATACTGTTATTTTATTTTTGCTATTAGCAAAACTCAAGAGGCTGATTAAAGACAAGTTAACAAAATGTATTGTTCATTAGTATTTTAATTTAATATGTTTATTTATAATGCAATATATAATGTTTACTGAAATGTTTATTATGTTGTAATATCAATATTTATAAATCCAATAAAAAAATATCTGAATGTCCATTACAATTATACAATCCTATAGGACAAAGTGAAAATCCAATTAAAAAATTCTGAATGTCCATTAAAATTTTTAAATCCTATAGGAAAAAGTGAAAATCCTATAAGAAAATTTCTGAATGTCCATAAGAATTGCAAAATCCATTAAAATCCTATAGGATCCTAAAGGATAAACTGAAATTCCAATAGGATTTTTTGACAAGGGTACCCAATTGACCTATACCACATGTCTTTACAGTATACTGTAGGGGAAACTGGAGCACCCGGAGGAAACCAAGTACGCGAGCATGGGGAAAACATGCAAACTCCACACAGAAATGCCAACTGACCCAGCCAAGGCTCAAACCAATGACCTTCTTGCTGTGAGACGGTCATGCTTCCCACTGTGCCACCGTGATGCCCATCGATTTAAAATAAACATTGGAAATTAAAATGAAAACTAGATACTGTTCAAAAATATCTGCCAAAATTAAAATAAAGTATAGTGATGGGGACTCTATACTGCTCAATGAGCGCCGTCTTTCAAATGAGATGTCATCCTGTGTTGTTAAAAATACCAGGATTTCCTTTGAAAAAAAGTAGGGGTTTAACCCTGGCATCCTGGTAAAATCTACCCACTGGCCTCTATCCATCATGGCCTTCTAACCCCCCCCATATCATAATTGGCTTCATCACTCTGTCTCCTCTTCACCAATCAGCTGGTGTGCGGTCTGGTGCAAAATGGCTGCCGTCGCGTCATCCAGGTGGATGCTGCACACTGGTGGTAGATGAGGAGATTCCCCCCAATTGTGTAAAGCGCTTTGAGTGCCCAGAAAAGCGCTATATAAATATAAGGAATTAATAAATAATTTAATTTTCAATTTTGGCAGGTATTTTGCAAACAGTGTTTTATAATGAAATTGTTAATCTGGTTTTGATTTTAATTTCCAATTATTTGATTTATTTAAAATCGGCAGGAATGCATTTTTGAGACTGATCTGGCTCCATAGTGAATCGTTTGGACACTGATGAAACGCGTCTGGATAATTTAAGCGGCTCTTTTACTTGGTTGAATTCCAGGTTACACACCAGCATTGGACTTTTGGAGAAAGTAGCCTACATGCGGTTTCTATGTATGAAGTCATTTTTTAAATTTCAAAGTAAGTAATTAATATTTGATATTTTCATTTGTCTTAACTTATTGTTTTGGTAGACAGGAAAAGTAAATTTCCCTCGCTTTAGCAGTTTATCTATGTAAAATGAATATTTGTCATGTTTTAAATGAACCCACTAATAAAAAACACAGTGGACTCTAGCGACATGTGGCTTTCTGCCATATTTGGAGCAGCGACTCCAGGAAAGAGGCTTTGCATTAGGTAAGATGTGGTGAGATGTGTTTTTTTATTTACTCTCTGTACAGGAGACACTGTTAGTTCTAAATTTAAAATGTATTTTACAAATACATTCAGGCCCGTAGCCAGGGGTTTGGTGGTTCGAAAGTGCTACCCCTCACTGACAAGGTCCAGAATTTGTCCTATTCATGTGCTCATTTATCATATTTTGACTGTTATGCCATCATAAATATTGAAAACAACCCATCTAAAACCCATCAAATTAAAATAATAATAATTTGAAAACAAGTTGTTATCCATGAATTTTCAAATGTACTTTTTACAGAGAGCTGAAGCTCTACATTATTGTTATTATTATTATTATTATTATTATTATTATTATTATTATTATACAAATATACAAATTTTGACTGAGGAAAGTTGATTATTTAAAATTTGCCTAATAAATGACAATATAGGCTTGTTTTTAATTTAAAACAGATTCTTTTTTTTCTAATGATATATGAGGTAATAAATTTGTATATTAAAAATAAATAGGATTTTGTATTTCTTTATTCTAAATCTAGGAAATAAGTTTGGAACATCAAAAAGTGTGGTTATGATGACCATCCGACAAGCTAAATATAGTGCTTAAAATGTATTTAAATCTCATAATTAAATAAAAAATGAGGCGTATAACTGCAAAAAGGTCCATCTTTTGAGAAAGTTTCACCAGGCTGGTTATGGGCCTAACATGTAGTGTATTTAAAAGTACCCGTGCCTCGTCTGTCAATCAAACACCCAGAGCGAAGATTCAAATGTCTGGCCTTGCGTGATCCCTGCTGTAGTAGGATCTGTAAATCCTGTAGATGGCAGCAAAGACTGGCCATCCTAAAAACAGACCATTGTTCCCTTACATAAATTCTCAGCAAACGCTTGATACATTTAGTTTGGGAGCAATTGACTTGACAGCAACTTGGTCATATCTGTCCTCAACTTACGATAGTAAGACTGTTTGAGTTTACCCCACCCATATTTGTTCTCCAATAGGAAATATAGAATTATACTGTTGAGTGACCATCACGTATAATGCTAATATAAAAAGGATTACATTGATTACAAATATGCACGATTTTCAAACTGTACCTTTAAAGCATAGGTCTCAAACTCGATTCCTGGAGAGCCGCAGCTCTGCACAGTTTTACTTCAATTCTTATCAAACACAACAGATCCAAATAATCAAGGTGTTCATGACTACTAGAAACGATCAAACCGGTGTGGTTGAAACTAAACCGTGCAGAGCTGTGGCCCTCCAGAAATTGAGTTTGAGACCATTGCTTTAAAACACCTAGCCTACCTGCCAGTGTTTTCTTAAAAGGACATTATTTATATGAGTGCTCGACTTAAACGACAATAAAAAACACTATTATTTTACATTAGCATCTGACCTTATATAAATGTGTTTTCTTGTTGAAACAGTCTGTTACGGGTTGTCCTGGTAAATTTGAAGTTTGAATTTTGGGTTGTGTGCGGGCAGCTTACTGTGTGAAAGGAATGGAATTTACTCTTCTTGTAGGTAAGGACATGGATTGTAATTAAAATTTTATTTATATTTTTAAATGTGTATTGTTTGTGTACAGCGCTGTTGTTTATAAATAAACACTGAACATTGTAGGTTAACATTACTTTTTAATTAACAGTTGATACATTTAAAAAGTTATAACCCCTAAATAACCAAGTTTTATTTAACACGGGCTTTAAAAGTGTTTATAATCCATTATTAGCGGCATGGAGCGCGTGATTTCGTAACTACATCGTGACGTAAAGAATCACTGAATCTGAACCAACTCTTTAAAATGAAATGTTCGAAAGAACCGAACAAAACGTCATAACGGAGAATCAAACTAGTCTGATCTTTTTTTAGATCAGTGGTTCTTTGTAAGCGAAAACAACGTATATTTCACTCGGAATGGAGCACATAGCATTTATTTTGAACCATGTCAGTTCAAAGCGATTTCACATTCGGAAGTAAAAACGATGGGCTCGTCCGGGATTTGAACCCGGGACCTCTCGCACCCGAAGCGAGAATCATACCCCTAGACCAACGAGCCGCGCAGCACTTAGAGGAATTCCCGCCTTATTAAGATCTACTTACCGGCTGAAAAAGTTTGAAGTTCTGCAAAATTTATTTATATGAGCTGTTTTGTGTATTTTTTTGATAATCCGCAGCAACTTCTTTAACACGTTTATAATGAAGAGTTTTAGATTCGATATAGAGAAGCAACAAGCCATGGAATAAAGAAGAAAGCCAAGAGCGCGTCAATTAAGTTATTTTTATATATCATACATAAGACTGTTTGAATATAATACAAAGGGCATTTTCATATACACAGCAAAGTCTTGACTAGAGCTTACAATCTGTGGACACTTATCCTTTCCCCATGCTGTTCAATTATATAGTGCATGTTGCATGAAAAGGGTCAAGAAAATCTGAAAAATCAAAAATAATAATCAGAAGGCAGAAGAATGCTGAATTAAAAACATGATCTTGTGTATCAGTGACAATTACCTAGAATGCATTTCTAAGAAAAGGGGAGAAACAGACCTAGCAAACCATGAGCATTATAAAAAAGTGTGGACACACACACACACATGCGTCATACCCTGTGAAAAGATTCCTTCAGTACAAGTCATAAGCCCTACCTTTAATGTTGTCCTGTTGATGTCAAATGCATCTGACTAAAAAGCAATTTTTGTTCAACGACCAAGACAAGGAGGGGTTTTAAAAGGAAAAAAGCGGGGGGAAATAAACAGGTAAGGAAACAGATGGCAATGTAATTGACATACCAGCAGGAGCAATGTAGTGAGTTCTATACTTCCTTTATTTAAAAAAATATAAATATATACATAAATTCTATTTCAACTATTAAAAAGGGGCTGCATTTCATGAAAACTGCACTAAATCAGATCTCATTTAGTAACAGCTGAAACAGGTGCACTCTTTTAAAAGTTTCTGCCATTTTTTAAGATTTTGATATTTGGAATGTTTATGTCAACGCCAGCCAGCTGCACTCCAATGTTTATATATATTTATATATATATAGGCAAAAACATCTTTAACTAACATTCACGTAAACCCCTTTTCTTCAGATTTCCACTAGCCATTGTGAGAAATATACCAAAAACATGATTCTGTCTGAAAGTGATGTCTTACGAAAGGAAAAAAGTGAACACCACACGCTTTCTGGCAGGATAGTGTCCCACTGTCTGTGATTGAGCCAAGTAGGGCTTCTCTGAAGAATTCAATTGAGACCTAAAGTGAGAAGCTAGGTGGTGGTGGTGTGGGGGGGCTCACAGCCTCTGATATAAAGACGAGAGTGAGCATAGCTATCCTTAACGTGACTATAAACACTTCTTCTCTTCAGAAACATGCATGTGCCCAGTGTCTGTGTGGCAGCGCTTCCCTTTCAATACTACATCTGAGGCAAGCAATCACTGGATAACAAATTCAACTCAGACGCAGAGGTCACAGTAGCTACAGTAGACTGCCTGAATAAATAAATTTAAGTAGCCACTTAGATTTAAAAAGGTAAAAATTAGCATGTTCATCAAATTAGGTATAAAAGGCAGCATCACTGACTGATAGACCAGATAAATATAAAACAAAACACTTTTCTCTCCTCGGAATACATTTTTGTGAGCTCTCAGCTACTCTGTAGCCTGCAGAGTAACCGTCAGTGTCCCTCTTCCCTCCCCTTGACAGCAAAAACAAAAGCAAAAAGGTTACAAATCGGGGAGGTTTATCCATATATTAAACCGATTTCAGTATTTCGATAACATTAAAACAAAGTTCAGCAAAAGTTCCAGTTTGAGAGAGAGTGTGTACAGACTAATATGGACTCTGATGAAGCTCGGGCTGAAGTGGTGAACTGCTACATTATTTCTTACAGACACCTAGTGCTATAAAAAACAACTGCTTTGGTATATCAAAAAAAAGGACAAGAAAAGAAAGACGGTAATAAAGAAATTGGTGTAAAATTCACAGCATAATTCAAGAGGAGAAAAAAGGCAGTCACATAAATCTCATTACATATCTTCTGTGTTCAACACAAAGAGGCAAATTTATGCAGATATTTTTCCAATGGGAACCACATGCTTGACGGGAAAGAAAACAGAAAAAAACAAGCCAATCAATGAGAAATGAATACTTTCTATGTGAAATCCCACTTCGGCAATTTTAGGAAGTCATGTTAGGGACGTTTGAGCAAGACCCTGCAATTTGGAGTCCTTTAAAAGAGAGAAATCTTTGCTAAATAAAGGCCTCTGAATAACGATTCTCGTTCAGCTTCCCTAACCGATTAAGGACTCTTTCTTTAAACGTGAAAAATAGAGGACAGCCATCATATCTCTGTTTAATGATAAAGTCCAGCTCCTTTTCAGTCAAGGTCCAAAAGTCATAAGGCCAAAGGGTTCTCGACAGCAGCACCCAAATCCACCTGGATCTGGATCTGCTCCCCCTCCTCAGCACACCTCCATCATTATCTCTTCTTCCTCCTCCTCCTCCTTAGCTGCTGTATGTAGTCGAAGCCGGACGGTCCTCCAGGCCTGAAGAGTACTGCACCTGCCTGTCTGTCTGTCTGTCTCGGGACCCAACACCAGCGGAGCTCAGCAGCTCAGTGCCCCGCTCCAAGAGTTACACGATACCGACAACACAAAATATCACTGCAAGTACTGCTTCCTTGACACGCTACAGGTTTAAACACACAGCTCTTTAGAGAAGTTTTACTTAAAGGGTAAAGAAAAGAACGACCAGCCAAATGATAATGTCCAATGTTTCACTTGTTTGAACTAAACAAATGTTTTGCATTGCTTTACATATAAAAAGCTGTACGACAGCTCACAGCTCTGAAATGCTCACCGTATTGAATGAAAAAAGGGACAAATAAAACAAATCTAGTTTCTGATGTAACAGATGGTGAACAAGTACTGTATGCAGTTGAGTGAATCGGCAGTTCCACTATGGTTATCTGCTGCATTACTAACTCATCTAGTAATCGACAACGTAAAAAGATGGAAATACATATAGACTTTTGTTTTTAAATACTCTTCAATTTGTAGCGGTTCAGTGATATCTCCCCTCTGAAGTGAGCAGCTTTTATTCTCTATGCACCTTTTGAAAAAACAGGAGAAAATGAAAACACCACCAATAAAAAAACAAAAGAAACAAAAATAAAGAAAGAAAAATTCACACAGAAAACAAAAACAAAACAAACCCATTTCAGCTAAAGTCACGAGCTGGCCATCGAGCTCTGCTGAACACAGACTCCAGTCATTGGAGAATCTTCCCTATCAATGCCTTGTCTCATGCCCAGGTGTCCCTCTGCTATAAAGTGACCAGTTCCTGTGTTTGTGGCAACGGGGTACGTGGGATTTCCAGCCATACCAGTCTCTTGGCGAGGATTTGAGAAGGCACCCAAACCCATACTCAAACTTCCGTTTTGGCTAAAGTCCAGGGTGTTGGCAGGAAGATGGCGGAGCTGGTAAGCCTGGTTGCCGTGGTTTCCTGTGGAAGAGGAAGATGTGGAGGAAGAGGATGCAGAGGAAGACAGAGATGTCATGGACAGATGACCGTGCACCACCTCCATGGAATCCTGGGTGGAGGCGCTGTTGGTGGGTGAGTTGTAGAGTCGCGGCCGTGGTCGTGTTGCAATGACCTGTCCGTGGTGGTGGTGGTGGTGATGGTGGTGGTGATGGTGATGGGGGTGCAATGCCTTGGGATGCTGGGGAGGCACATGAAAAGTGGTTTCCTGGACTGGATGAGTCTCTACAGTGACAGGTTCTGGTCCTACGATTCCAGGCCATACTACTGGAGGATGATAAGGCTGTCTCGCCTGCACAAACCAGAAACAGAAAAAGCAGTGTTCAGTGAGGAAGGTCAAGCTCTGAATTGCTTAAACTACTTGACAAGATAAGCCAGAGGGGTTCACCTGAGGGCACAGGTTGTCACAGTCTATGGCTGGCATAGCTGTGCCAAAATGCCCGCTGCTGTGCCGATGGTGGTGAGTTGGATCGGATCTTGCTCTGCCACTGGTGCTTGTTCCAGATGACCCTCCTGGAAATAAGGCAAACGAACAGTGTTTAGCTTCACCCAGAGACAATGTCAATATCAATGATTCCTAATCAAGCCAGTTTTAATAGAGCATGTTCGAGCCACCCACTGGTTCCAGAAAAAATTTTCCCATTCAATAATTGATTGCAAATATATACACAGGAATAGTTAAAGTACTTTTTAAAAAAAAGAGAGGCTAACTAGTAGGGCTGGGCAATTAATTGAAAAGTAATCGAGAACGACATTTAGAATCTATAATCGATCTAATTTTCCCAGGTCGATTTTTTCCGATTAATTTCCTTACCGCGTGTGGAGTCACATGACACCACTGTGTTAAGGCTGATTTATACTTCTGCGTCAAGTGCATGCGTGTGGTGTGGTGCAGCTATCGCGCGGTTGCATACCTGTGCACCTCTCGAAAATGTAACCACACATTGTGACGACACATAGCACAAGCTCTGTGATTGGTCGGTACGACCTGTAAATGAGCAATACAGTTACAGTCAGATTTATTCGCCCCCCTTTTTCCCCAATTTCTGTTTAACGGAGAGCAGATTTTTTTCAACACATTACTAAACATAATAGTTTTAATAACTGATTTATTTTATCTTTGCCATGATGACAGTAAATAATATTTGACTAGATATTTTTGAAGACATTTCTATACAGCTTAGTGACATTTAAAGGCTTAACTAGGTTAATTAGGTTATCTAGGTAGGTTAGGGTAATTAGCCAAGTTATTGTATAACGATGGTTTGTTCTGTAAACTATCGAAAAAATATATTGCTTAAGGCGGCTAATAATATTGACCTTAAAATGGTGTTTAAAAAATTAAAAACTGCTTTTATTCTAGCTGAAATAAAACAAATAAGACTTTCTTCAGAAGGATAAAATATTATCAGACATACTGTGAACATTTCCTTGCTCTGTTAAACATCATTTGGGAAATATTTAAAAAAGAAAGAAAATTTCAAAGGGGGGCTAATAATTATGACTTCAACTGCATCAAAGACATAATTTTTTACTTAATTTTATTTTGTAACTTGTAAATTGTTTTAAATTCAAAATTGTAACCTATACATCAGTGTAAAACCCATGACTGGTGGAATAACATATTCTGTAATATTAAAACCACCTGGGTCTCCACTTTGCCATGGCCTCTTTTTTGTTTTAACAAACTTATCGATCAGGTTTTTCCAAACTTTTACAAAAACTTTCCTCCTTTCCCACTGCTGTTGCCATTTCTAGCCAAGAATTATTGGTCATCTGGTTATCTCTATAATCACACATGGACAAATCATAAAGAATACGTGTGTACAGTCATACCCGTTTCATCGAAAATCTCTTCGAAGTGTTTCATATTCAACTCAAATCAAATGCGGCGTGCAACTGTTCAGTGTTCACTCAAGTCTCAAAACACAACGTAAGGCCCGCCAGCCGTCATGTCGCGCAAACAGTAATAACATCACATTTGCCGCGTGCACTGCATGTCGGCCTTATTTGTAGCTGTGATACCGCAAATTACAATTGGACAAGTGAAATAAAGAACTACAACACGAAAACCAAGCAACAGCAACAAAAAAGAATTTAAATGAGCATTAGACGTAGAGTTACACAGACATCACAAAATTAAAACCTGTGCAAAAATATTTAAGACCTAGAACAGCAAATTTAAGACATATTAAAGCCTTAAATTTCGATTTTCTAATTTTAGACTTTTTAAGACCCTGCGGAAACCCTGTATGTATGCATGTATTTTTATATATATATATATATATATATATATATATATATTGTCCTTAACATTTTCTTAATGTTATAAACAAATTTTAAAAAGCTCTGTCTCTTTTTTTCTTCATGGTTATTGTAATTTTCCTGCGATGATAGTTTTTAAAAATAAGTTGCCAGAATGTGTCCAGCAAATGCATAAACAATTAATTAGCAATCTCGGAGCACACAGCAGGTTTGTATTTAAAGGTTTATAAGTTGTTGTTAAAAATACACTATCAAAAAAATAAATAAAAATATATATGGAGTTTTTACTTCTGCAATCTGACTGATGCACATAAAAAAAAGTTTAGATCACAGACTAGGTTAAGATGTAGCAGTACCTGAGCTTGAGGATGTGCTAGAAGTGGTCCCTGATGACTGCGACTGCTCAAGTGCAGGACTTGTTGACACACTACTGCTTGTATTGGTTCCTTCATCTGTTGTTTTCTTGAAGAAACTGTGCTGGAGGGCATAGTAGGGCTGAATCCGTGTCTTGGGGTCATAGTCCAGCATTCTGAGAATGAGGTCCTTGAACTTCAAGTAGTCAGCTACTGCGTGGCCGGATTCTCCAGCCCGACGTCCGCCTGGTCCACCGCATTCCACTCCCAAGATGGCATGGAGCTTTCGAGATGCCGGAGGTTTGTACTGTTCGCAGAAAGGCAGAGAGACATTCTAGCACTTACAACAAAAATAACAAGCATTCCTGCAGAAATCACCTGATATTGATTCCTCTTCAAAATACTAGCAGCACATACCCTTTTTCCATCTTTGGTCTTCTTAATACTCCATGTCCCATCTGACAGCTTTTCAAAAAACTTCCTGGCTTTTGGTGCTAGGTCCATAATGTGATTGGGTGGGATCCCAAGTACTTCAACAATTTTGTTCATTTGGTCCACCTGAAGGAATTTCATTTACATTTCATTTACATTTTTGGCAAATGATGTTGTCCTGTAACTGTTAGTTTTAATTTTTGCAGAATCATGGTCAACAATGGCATTACCCAATATTCTGTGCACATATAAACACACACATTTTTTAGGGAATTTATTTCCACATTTAAATTGTAACCATCCATCTTAGAAGTTTGGATTTGTGATGTTTAGGGATTTGGGTAATAATAATTCATTACCTCATTGGCTCCACTAAATAAAGGTTCTCCTGTGTGCATTTCCACCAGAATACAGCCCAGAGACCACATATCTATGGCCAGGTCATATGGCATTCCCAACAACACTTCAGGGGAGCGGTAGAATCGACTCTGGATGTACTGATATATCTGATTGAGAAGGAGAAATAAATATACTTCAAGAACACTGAGGCAATCTCTGCACAATTATTTTCCCGCCTCAATAAACAAGACGATGCACAATACCCTTTGTCCCAGTTGGCAGGAGCTCCCAAAATCCACTATTTTGATGGCACTTCTCTTGGGGTTACATAGCAGGATGTTCTCTGGCTTTAGGTCACAGTGGATAATGCTCAGTTCAGGTGTAGCGAGAAACAGTAGTGCTGTGCACAACTGCTGGGCAAACTTTCGTGTCAGATTTAAAGAAACACCTCTGAAGTTCGTATTTCGCAACAAGTCATACAAATTGTATGACAACATTTCAAATACTAAGCAAAGATGATTCCGGAACATGAAGTGCCGTTTCAAGTGCACTGAGGAGAGAAACATAAGGACATTTATATGTTTAATAGCAGCATTTGTAAAGATCTTGCAATTAAATGCAATACTTTGCAGTACAATTTCTTACCAATATAGTATTTCATCTCTGTGTCAT
Source organism: Danio tinwini (assembly GCA_903798205.1). Taxonomy (NCBI): domain Eukaryota; kingdom Metazoa; phylum Chordata; class Actinopteri; order Cypriniformes; family Danionidae; genus Danio; species Danio tinwini. The sequence goes on along the minus strand of CAIGQZ010000379.1, from coordinate 3,971,107 downwards.
GTTTGTTCATGAGCTCGAGAAGTCGTACTTCAATTTGAGCTTGATTCAGAAAGGCCTTCTTGTTCTTGATGATCTTAATAGCTACCCACTCTTGCTCAGCTCGGTCGTAAGCTTTTACAACCTAAAAATAAATTGCATTCACACAACAGTAATCTTAAGTTTTATATTCTCATCAGATAATCTAAAAATCTAAAACTGTCACAATGATGCAAAACATACCTGTCCAAATGACCCTTTTCCAATCAAAGAGTCGATTTCATAGCGGTCCATCCATTTTTCCCCATTCTTGACAACGTAATCGTAGTTCTCGTCATCATAGCCATCATTGAAGACTTTCCTTTCTTTCTTGTGGCTGGAGTCCTCACCTTGACCTTGTTGATGCCGTCGTTTCTTTTTTGCATAATACACCTGTACAATTAAGATCAAAAAGGTTTTACAACATTAGTCAACATAAATCATTGCTGTGCTCACAACCTTCTCATTTACAAATCTAAGAACTTCCTAAAAGAATATTGAGGTACAACTTTGTGTGAAGGATTTTGTTGTTCATAAATAATTTTCAACTATTCAGTGCACAACTATGACAAGGATCATAAAAAAGAAACACAGCAATAAAATTAACTTTACCTCATTGATGTGTTTGTAGGTTTTGATCAGGTCTATGGAGAGCTTCCTCAGAGGAGCTAAAGTGGGGTCACGAAAGCACTGGGGCATGTGCCTCTGCAATAAAAACAGGGAAACAGAGATTTAATAGGTAATGCCATTCAATATTTGATCTGGTTTTTAATCATTCCACATACTTTTGACTAAAAGGTCATATAATCCATAAGTAGGCCCACATGGAATCTGCACCCTTTGAGTCTATTTATTTACTTACTTAAATGTACATGTAAATTCATTTAGTTTTTATATTATTTTCAGTAATATTATTGAAAATTTAAAAGTTTATATTGAGGCTGCGCAATATTGGAAAAATCTGATACTGTGATATTTTATTTTTCTGCGATTAAAAATTTTGAAATGAAAACAGTTTCACAAGATACATTGAATAGCTCTACTTTCTAAAAAGTCTAATAGTATTTAAAGAAATTGTCTAAATAACAATGCAAAAATAATGCTTTTCTTCCTTTGTTTTGTCTCTTGCAGTCCAAATATCATACAATTTTTAGACCAAGTAAAAATAGTGTTTAGTTTTCACTGTCAAAAGAAATATTCAAAAATTAAAAGTTTTTTCCTCATAATAATCTTGAAATAATCATGTTTAAAATGCTTTGAAATGTAGACATTTGGACTAGAAACAAGACAAAAAGGTGCATTCAGGGTGCATAACAGAAGCAGAGCATCCAGTACCTGGCTGGCAGTGAGTGCTTGTGTCTGATCACTGTACGGCAGTACAGTGACAGACTGGTCTGTACTCTGCTGGTGACAGTCACTGTACTGCTGGTGCGAATGAGGCATGGGAGCAGCCATCTGAAGACCAGCAGCATGGAAAGAAAGAGAGGGTGCAAGCCGGACAGACGAGGGTTTGCATGCTGAGGTCTCTCCCCCTGGAGGAAATTTAAGCTAAATTAGTGTGTGTTAGAACAAAATTCCCCTCTCCCCCTGTGATCCTTTGAACAGCAAACCTCTTTCAGGTTATTAAGACAATCCTTTTTCTCTGCTTTAAGAGGGCTAAACCATCTTTAAGCATAGGCTTGAAGCAGTAGAAATAATGCAGAACAGTACAGTAATAAAGCAAAAAATCTCTATGCATGTCTGCAATTTTGTTTATCAGAATAAAGAAACATGTTCCATTAAGAGAAATGACAGAAAATGTAAGGCACTAATAATTAAAACAGCAATAAAAACATCATGCAATATAACTGTACAGAAAACAAGACAGTTCTCTTTACATTTTCAAGAAAAAAGGACAGAAATGGCTACAGTGGAAATTTGATTTCAAGTGCAGAAATGTTTGATCAGAGAAATTTGTCCTCTTTTAGCTGTAAATTGTGATAATTATAAGGAGCTTGCTCATATATCAGCATCTCTTGCCAGGCAACACAATGCACCACAGCCACACAGAATCCCACCACTATTCAGAATCCCAGCAACAGCACCTAATTAGCATAGCCTATCACCAAGAAGATACAGTGTGATTTGGCAAGCCCATCAATGTTCAAGCCAATCACAGAAGAGTATGCAAATAGCCTACTTTTGTTGCCAGGGCAGAGCTGCTCCCATTTTCCAATAAGAAAACAAGAAATAAACAAGAAATAAAATTGAACTTTGGCACACTTAGATGAAGCATCCACCACATTGGAGCCTGACAGCAAAATAGCAGCTCAGACCCCACTCATGGTGTAGGAGCAGAGAATGATTCAGCTGACCTAACTAAGGCAGGGCAAAGAATTCATGTGATCCACAAAATATCAGAGGATGGAAACACTTGTATTGCCTCAAACACAACCATTTTAAAAGATTGAATACAGAAGCCGAGGAAATAATAATGATACATTATTTAAAAGTATAATTGATATCATTTTTATGTATTTTAAAATATATTTTTATATGGTTAAAATTATTGAAATGCGTCTCTTTTTTATCTGTTCTGCCAAAGCATATTTCTCAATACTTGCTTGATGATTCAAGTTGTCAAGGACTGTAATTCACCAAGAGAAAACTGATGTCACAGTCAAGCAAAAAAAAAAATCCTCTGAATGTATATTTATATTTATTCCTTTGACTTACAAGCTTACAATGCTCTTAGAAAAGAAATGAAATGCATTAATTTTACCAACAAATATTAGAGATATATTTTACAATTATAAAGTTAGTGGTTTAAAAATTAGGTGTTTAGAAATATTAAGTCTTTAGAAAATAAGTCTTTAGAAAATAGAAATATTCAACAAGACCCTCAGAGATGCATCTCAATCTTTCAAGTTATTTTACATGTGTATTTCTCAGGCTTACATTTATATTTCTGAATCGGATTTCACTGCAAGAAAAATTATCACAAAAAGAATGATATATTATGTTTCCGTTTACTAATCTGTAATAATTCTGTTTAAAATGAATCAAAAAAATTATAAGTTTGTTTATAAAGTGTGAAAAATTAACAGAGTTAATGACAGCAGAGTTATTAACAGCAACTTTTGCCATTAAATGCAACAATGATTTATTATAATAGGCAATGTGTGGTGTTCTCCTGGTTAGGCCAGGTAAACATCCTCTAACATGCATCAAATCCCCTTGAGTACTGTAAAGTAAGGGGATGTGATCATTAAGTGACCTTCTCACAACACCAAACATGTTCAACGTACAACGGTTAAACTAACAAATATGGCTTTCCATCAAACATTTTTCAATATATAAACAATAACTCTTAACAACACAACTAACAACATCCTAACTAGACCGTACTTAGTGTAATAACTGACACCTTCTCAAATGGCTAAAATATATTAAAGATATTCTATTATGACATTTTAGCACCAAAAGTAACCACTGTAAACAAAGACAAACTTTGCCCAAGTTTTGACTAAGCCACACATAATAATAAAAAAGCAGGCAGCTACTTGTGGTGTTTGCTACCTACAAGATATTCCACTTCAACCTAATGGTAAAGCAATTGCATGCTTGACTATAACCAGACATTTTTCACAGTAAATAAATTTGACACAATGATAAAAAGAGTAAAAATAAATAATTGGACTAAACGGTTTCTGCTCTAAAACAATAATGTATTAAAACAGCTAACCTGAAGAGAATAAGTAATCCCTTAATAGTAGTAAAATGTCTGATTTGCTCGCAATATGTCTAACTTTTTCAAAGTTTCTTCAGTTAAGCCTGGATACGATGGCTGCATTTAAACTTCAATACAACAAAAACACCATACTAAAAAGTTCACTACAATTCATCATAATACCGAGCATGTAGTGCATTTTTGTTTCTCACTGTAAAAAACACAGGTAACAAAATTCCTATTCTAAAAGTACTATCAAACTTAAGTAATAAATTATGATTGTGTTTAAACTTTCTTACAAACACAAACACCATACAAAAAAGGTACATACGCTACAACTCATCTTAATACAGAGTATGTGGTTTATTGTTTATTACTTCCTATAATTCCTATCCTACAAGTACTAGTAAACTTGAGTAATAAAGTATGAACAAAGCAAGATATCCAAATTTAAACATGCACATGCAAAAGTGTTCAAAAAGTTTTCCATGCCCTCATTAAAATATACTCAATTTAAATGTTCCAAAAGGCTAATCAAACAAAGGCTCTCGAGTCACACTACAGCAGAACAGTTGGATTTCAGCACCACTAAAAGTCCAAAACAAAGTAAATAAGATGGAAAGAAAAGGCATGTGGCTGTGCATGAATCTAAAGAGTAAATTACATATCCTGGTCTTTTGACACCTTAGGGTCTATCCCTGCATATCTAGCTGAATACATGCATTTCTTCAACTTAAATAAGGTTTGTGCTATTAAATGAGTCACCTGAAAGCAACCTGTTTGACTTAGACCACTGTCAATTAAACATATAGACTGCTGTGGAAGTAATAAACAACAAAAGACGGAATCTGACAGATATCCACATATAAACGTCCATCGTAAACTTTGCCTCAAAAGCAACAAACTACGACCATACTTTTGGGAAGCATGTCTGTGTGCATGCATTCACATCTCCATCACCTGTACTATGATTAGGGCCCTAAGTGTATACTGTAGAACCAGAGCTAAACCTTCAGGTGACAGTGAGGGGAAAATCTTACATTCTGTCCTGTATTTACCAGCTCAGAGATCATTATTCATCTATCAAACAAACACGAAAGGGTCAGTGAATAGATTGACGAATGCAAATCGAAGCAGCGTGCCATCACAGTTCCTCCACATTAACTATAAATAACTTGATGTGAAGCGAACAAAGTAGCCAGAGTTAAACGGAGTGATAGTGACAGGTAAAGTGGACCTTACCTCTCTAGCTGAACTAGCCATTCATCGGGCTCGATCGGACTCGTTTAACGTCACGCAAAAGTCTAAACTCGTAACGTACTACATGACTGAGCAATGTTTGCTGGATAACTATGGTTAGGCATCACATCGCTGGCTAATGTCAGCGCCCCCCTCCTCCCCCGACAGGAAACCAGCCTGATGGCTAACTGACAACACGCTAGTCATGGGGCTTCATCATCATCACCACCATCATCCTCATCACCAGCAGCGTTACCAACCAAACACTCCCATCAGACTGATGATGTGATCATAACGTTACACTTCTCTAATCACCAGCTGGCCGACTTTCTGATGGTGTATAAAATCATAAGGCTTAGCAAAACACACACGACGTTTGCTCTAACAAACTGACCTAATGTTGCTACACACGGGTTGCGTTACCTATTAGACTACTAACAGGCTAACGTTATCCTAAAACTTGTGCAAATGCTCACGGGGAGTGTAAAAGCACGCGAAGGTGATCGGATGAGCTAACGGAGTTTGCTAACTAACAGAAGAAAGTTATTAATCGGCTAGCCGTCTAACGTTAGGCCGAATAATCCTAGCCTGTAGCTTCCACCATTCACGGCTTGTAAACAAATCCACAGAGGCCACACGTTCCATTTAAACCTTCACAAATGTCAAAGACTCACCTTTGATGGTGTGATCTTCATTTAAAGTCCCAGATCCAGTAAAGTGAAGCGACTGATCCAGTTTCTCTACGCTGCTTCCAATGAGACACCCCTAATGTACTGAGCCAGACGGGGCTAAACGCCTTCCTATTTGAGCTGACAGGTACAACAGCGTCTTTCCAGTTCGTGTTTGCCCGTGTCAGACTTCATTTGTGCGTTGATCATGGTTATAAGTGGTGAAGTGAAGGCTAGCGGCTAGTTAGCGCTCTGTCTCAGTGACTTGAACGAACGCAGCTAACCAGCTAGCGCTCGGAAACGCGCATAGAAGATTATTCGCTCCTGGAAAGGCAGAGACGCGAATTAATAGTTTTCAAAGGCAAAATTAGTCGCGAAAAAACAACGGCGTGACGATGTTGTACAACGAGTTGTGTAAAAAGGTGAACAAAAACCGTTAAGCTTTTCTGTCAGTTTTCACAAAATGGCGCGCGTTCCAAACCTGCGCAGCGGACCGGCCCGGCGGACCCGAGACACGGACTACTAGCCCACCAAATATACTCCTGACATTCCGATTCTTTGTCCCCGATGTTGTTTTTAGTCCGACCCGGATGGCGATGGCTTTCCGAAACTGTCACCGTTAGGAGCGCGTGACTGCATTATTCCGGCGGGAAGCGAAAACATTTGAAAGATTAAAAAAGCAACTGACAAAATGGCGACAGCCTGGCCTGTTGCTATGGCAACTGTCAATCAAGCAGCCTAGTACCCGGATGCTCAGATGACGATTCGTAGGAGGGGAGCAGTAAAGGTTGTGTCAGTCAAGTAGAACTGTCATACGAAACACAATAGTACACAGTTTGGCCTGCATTTAATATGGTAATTTCTTAATAGCTTGCACAAAGTTTTTGGAAATCAACTGCAAAATGTTATAATCAACACAAACATACTATAACATACTATAAATATAAAATTTCCACAAAAAGTAGGCCTATCAGCAAATACTATTAAGGGACTATCTGTAACGCTTTGAAACATCAGAATGGATTTGTGCAATTTTTAAATACTTTTAAGACCAAGTATGTTAGGTTTAGGTTGGGTTGGCTAATGTGTTGATAATATTTTGAAATAACTTAACTTTTGCCATGTTTGTGTACCAGTTTTAATAGCTAATTGATATGGTTGGTCCAGCAAAACCTAACCTTTTTGGCCTAACCTCAAAACCCGTTTGTTATTTATTCATTGATTTCTTGAACGGTTTGTTTCAGCAAAACATGCATGTGATAAATTACACAAAATTTAGGATCATTAATGTTTGAAACACCAGACCGTTTTTCTGTAGGTTTAATGTTGTTGTTCTTTTCTTTTTTTCCCCCCAAAAACACCACTAACAAAAACAATACCACTATATAATCCCACTATAAAGTTTTGGATCACATTTGTTTCTGGGAACCAGAAGTTCCTCCCCAAACCCCCCAAAAGAAATAAAAAAAATAATTGAATTAAAATAAAATCTATCTGAATAACTTCAAAACACTAGAATACGGAAGTATCTTTTACTGTAGCTTCTGATCACACACACACTCACAAAAATATGTTCATCTTCAGATCATCTTTTCTAGTGCAAATGTCTACAAATTCTTAATCATTTCATGAGCAATACCACATTAGTTGAAAAAGTCTTGTTTTCTTGTGAAACAAGTGCATTGATGCAGAAACCTAAATTCATAGGAACTGTGAGACACAGTTTGTTCCCCCTGGGCTGAAATACCAATTTTCTTCTGCTAGAAGTTTGTTGGCTCAATGTAACAGTGATGTGCAGCAATTCTCAAAAACAATGGCTATAGAAAAGCTAAACGTGGCAGTACAATGGCTAAATATTATTTCAGTAAATTAAACTTTGGTCTTTGGTTTATAAGCATTTCAAGTTCAAGGAATAAAATATTTATATTGTAATTTAACATTAATATTTCTTTTATTGTTCTGCAAAAAATACATTTACATTGATAAAATCTCTTAAAACTTTGACTACATTAGTTTAAAAAAGTCTTGTTTTCTGTAAAACTGATCTAAAAGAAACAAGTGTGTGGTTATAAAATGAACAAATATCTGCCAGTTCTCTCATAGGAAAATTAACCATGCTTTTATCAGTAAAAGCCTCATAGCCATGTTTATTGATGGATTGATAACCATTGTATAACAAACTTACTACATCAGGGTTAAACTATCATTAGGCATGGTTAATACTATGGTTTAACAACAGAAAACATGTTTTTATTTTTTGTTATATTTGAAGTAAAACCACAAATCATTTTCTTAAGGGGATAATTTAGTTGTTGTTTTAATACTCTTTAGATATTAAGACACTGCAGTGTCTCTTCATCATGTTTTTTTTGTGTGTGATGAGTTGTCAAGCTTATCATTTTTATATCCATAAAGTTATCCGAATGAAATAGTTGCATAGGTTAAGATGTGATATTGGCAGTGATTAATTTTTAAAGCGTCACATCACAGTTGAATCTGCACATTTATTTCCTCTTGCAGCACCATGGACAGCAACAGCTGCACTGTGGAATAAAAACTGTTGGGGGAGAATTAGCAGGTGGCAACATTTGAATAAAGTCATAACATTCTTAAATGTATAAGATATAGAAACAGAATATTTTCCAGAGAACTGCAAAGTCTGCAAATCTCTTGTATGCAATTTGTTTACTTTGTAATTGGTCCAGTAACAGCTTGTGAAAAAAGTGAGAGTAGTGATTTAATAATCAGTTAGATGTTAGTGAATGTCTAGAACTGAGAGAATTTCTTTTTTTATCTTTATTGCTGATCAGTTTTGTCACTCTATATGTGAAATATAACATTTCTTGAACATGGTTTGAAAGCAACATCAGACATTGTGTTAGGCATCATATAACGCTGTACATTTGGACATCAGCTATTAATATATTAATGTCTTATGTTATTAACTTATTTTTGCAATAAGGTAAGAAAAAAACATTTAGAGTTACTATCGCTCACATTTAAAATTTTGATATCAGCAAGTTAAATATATAGTTGTGTTCAACTAATTAGCATCAGTAATCTCTTGAACCGCTGTTATTAGCAATAGTGATTTCTGTCCATTGCAAATGATTTACTTGTGGATGTAGTTTAGGGTAATAGAAAAACAACATAGCCAATTGTAGTGTCATGTGTCCTGCTTGTTCTGAGTTATTGACTAATGCATTAAAAGACGTGTGTTCAAAATAAAGGCAGTGTGGAGTTTAAAGAGTAAATTAATTTATTCTGTGAACAAAATGGGTTTTAATGGTACTTTTATTAAGGAAAAGTGTCAGCAGAATTTCTTTCTGAATTGATATGAAATGGCTTATTGCAAATGGTGTTCAAAAGAACAGTGTCATTAAATAAATAAAAAAATGACTGGAGAAGTAACAACTTACAAAGAAATCTAAAATCATCTCAAATGCTTTTTCAAATAGATCAGACTAGTCTGAATGGCAAAGATCCAGCCAATCGTCACCTTCAGACATCAGTAATGATTTAAAAGTACCTGTAAGTACAGACAAAAGGTATTTAAGGAAAGTTCAGCTGTCAGCAAGAAGTTGCCGTGAAGCACCAAAAACGTGCAGAATAGGCAAAAAAATTGCCAAAGATCACATTGACTGGCCCAAAGAGAAATTTGGATTGATGGAAGTAAAACTATTGGTAATTGACAGACGACACCGAGGAACTAAATTGGGAAGATGGTAAAACATGTTATGTAAATCATGATTTTGGGAATGTTTCTCAAAATGTGGCATTGGGCACATTTATCATTTGGATACACATTCATCTACATGTTGAAGAGGAAATGCCCCTGAAATGACAACAACAACAAAATAATCAAGCAACACCTTAGTTTCAGGCGAATGTATTAAGGAATGGAGTCAACAGTCACAGGCTCAACCTGGTCTGTGTGAGTCCTAATGCCCCAGTAAAAGTGAAAGGGACACTACACTGTCAGTGGGCGCCGTCTTTCTGATAAAATCTTAAATTGAGGTCCTGACTCTCTGTAGTCATTAAAAATCCCATGGCAAAAATAAATAAATAAATAAAATAAAAAGTGTAACCCCGGTGTCCTGGCCAAAGTCCCTCAATCTGCACTTTCCCATCACGGCCTCCTAATCATCCCCATCCGTTGAATTGGCTCTATCACTGTCTCTTCACTACACCTATAGCTGGTGTGTGGTGAGCGCACTAGCGCCGTTGTCCTGTGGCTGCCGTTGCATCATCCAAGAGGATGCTACACACTGGGGGTGGTGGTGGTGTGAAGAGACTCCCCTCATGATTGTGAAGCGCTTTGGGTGTATGGCCATACACATAACATTACAAAAAAAAAAAAAATTCACAGGAACTGTGGGGCATAACTTGTTCCTTCTGGGCTGAAATACACACTTCCTTCTGCTTCTGCAATGGCTAAATATAATTTCAGTAAACTAATCTGAATTGTAAATAGATATCTTTAGTTTATAAGCATTTCAGTTCAAAGAATAAAATATTTTATTTTGCAATTTAACATTAATATTTCTTTTATTGTTTAACAAAAAAACCCCCACACATTTACATGAATGAAATCATCTTAATACGTTGACTTAGAATTGAATGTGTAATGTTTTCACTTGAAGAATGAAAAACTATATTAATTTGCACTTAATTCTTTTTTAAAACCTCTTCTTGACTAATGGGTCAAAAATGACCCAGACACCATTTTAACAGCAGAAAAAAATACTAAATATGGTTTTATTTTTTACTTAAAGTTGAGACTTTTTCCAAAATATCTACAACGTAAGAAAAAAAAATCTTAATTTTTTTATTTTCATGAAGGCTGTACACATTTAGGGTATAACAGTTGCAATTCTGACCTGCCGATAAAACTATTCTAACGACACAAACAAAAACTCTTTAACTTTTATGAATATGGTCTTGCAAAAAAAATTAAAAATAAAATTACACTTAAGCAGGTAACTTTAGCATTAGAAAATACACCCTTTACTTTAGTCAAAAATAAGTGTTGCCCTCTGATTAACAATTGATGAAATACTGCACACTAATAAGAAAAACCTAGATATTCACAGAGGTTGTGATAAAGATGAGGTTGTTGCTTCGTTTAAAACAGATTTGAGGATTGAAATTAAATGTAGCGGTTTTATTTTAGAGGTTAAGCGAAGGCGGGTCATTTTTGACCCACAGGACGAACAGTGTATACAGAATTCTAAGACAACAGGAGGGTCAAGCACTCCTATTTTTATTTTAAGCTACGTGGAAATTTAATTCCTCCATTACCACACACTATGACTGCAGTAGTGACTTCTGGAAAAACATACAAATGCTTTCCTAAAAATGTACACTTTATTCAAACAAAGAGTACAAAACAATGGTCAGTATGTACAATACTTGCATGGCCACATTCAACCTCTTTGGTTTTGATGGATTAAATGCACTGAGTTGATGCTCAGGAAGAAACGCAGCAACACTGCAATAAAAGTTGGAAAGCGGCAAGATTACATTTCACAATTTCAAAGCCTGCAAGTAAATACCATTAATTTCACCATACCATTTAACAGCAACAGAGGTATATTTTCAGAAAATTGGCTAAAACTAGCTAGTGTAAATGTCAAAACACTGGTATTTAGCTAAACCATAACAATATAAATAAAACAAAAACAATAAAAAAAGTTGACCATATTTACAAGTAATGCTTAAACCAGAGCACGAACAATTCTGCAGCAGAATGAAACATTAAAGATTAACAAACATATGATGATCTGCAATGAAGCAGAGTGTTAATGTAAATATACATTATTAAGAACAAAGAAACAAAAGAAGATTCAAATTGAACCTGGATTTAACCTTGTGAGTCTTCTGTATGCTTCCAAGCAAAAGGCATGGCTTTCATGATGTCTTCAAATTGTACGGTAAAATCTTCATTCATATGCATACAATGTCTAAATATTGGTAAATAATGGTCATCGGGGTCCCAATAAGTATAATATTGGGATATATTTTTGCTCACTGACTTGAGACCTGAAAACTAGCCAAGTGCTCAGTATAATTGTGGGGAAGAGAGAGAGAGAGAAAAAAAAAACATGCTTCATATTCATGCCACAGATTACTATGTGTAATTCTAAAGGGAAAAAAATCCCTTACAGACACTAAAGGCCACAGTGTTTCTACCATATGAAACTGCAAACAACAAATTTGCATTAACTAAATACCTGGGACAAAAGCAATAAAATCAAATAAAAACAACGATCAAATGTGAAACCCAGGAACACTTTACAGACACAGGTTTCTGAACAAGCTGGATCTTCAAATGTAAAAATTCACATATTTTACAACACGCATTATGAATTCAATTCAATTAAATGTCCCGACATGTAGAGGCACGGACACGTTACAGATAATAGTGGCGATGTAACTGACACAGCTACTCAAGTCCTCCATTACAGCTTCTGACTCCATTTTTTCACAGATTCCACAAATTTGTTTTTCCTTCCATCTCTCAGGGAAAATGGGTTTCTTCTTAAATTATTCCTGTAGAAAGACAAAACACAAAAGAAAAATAGTTCAGCCTGTTAAGAAAACATAAGATAAAGCATAATTAGTGGATTTTTATCCTCACCAAGGCTGCATTTGTTTGATAAATTACAAGTAAAACAGTCAAATATTAAGTTTTTGTGGTTAGTTTTACTGTAATATGTAGTTTATTTCTGTGGTGACATGATTACTCCTAAATCATTACTCAGAGATCAATGAAATGGGCTAACGGTGCTTAAGAAATATTTCTGATTATTATCAATGTTGGAACAGTTGAGCTGCTCAATATATTTGTGTAAACGGTGATACACTACCATTCAAAAGTCTGAGATGGATCAGATCAATCTTAAAAATAAATAAAAAGTTTACAAGGACGTTTTATATTAAGTTTAATATGAATTATTATTTTCAGTAGTCTTTAATGCAAATTTAGCTTTCAGCTTTTTAAAATCAGCTTTCACTAAAGTATTAAGTAGAAAAAACTAGTATCAAATGTTCCCTCAAGTTATCCAATGTGTGAATTATAAATTGACGATCAGGGGTTCAACTGTTTTGGTTAGTTTGTGTAATACATGCTTCAGTCATCAATGTATTTATTTTAGTTACGTCTAGTATTCTCTGATTAGCCATTTCAGATGTTACTGTAGGTTAAACTACAAACTATTGGTCTAATTTGACTTTACCTTCAGGCTAAATCTAGATACAAACACCTATTTTACAAGAAAACAAAAAGTCTTGTGAACACCATGTCTCTATTGGTGCTCTAAATCTAAATTAAGGTTTTATTTGAATTATTATTTTCAGTAGTCTAATGAAAAGTATCAGCTTTCATTATTAGAATTAAGTAGTAAAAACTAGCATCAAATGGTCTTGAAGGACCATTTGATACTAGTTTATCCAATGTGCGAATTATAAATTGACGATCGGGGTCAACGGTTTAGGTTAGTTTGTGTAATACACGCTTCAGTCATCCATGTATTTATTTTAGTTACGTCTAGTATTCTCTGATTAGCCATTTCAGATGTTATTGTAGGTTAAACTACAAACTATGTCTAATTTGACTTTACCTTCAGGCTAAATATAGATACAAACACCTATTTTACAAGAAAACAAAGTCTTGTGAACACAATGTCTATTGGTGCTCTAAATCTGACCATTTCAGCCTTTTTTTTCTCAAATAGACTGATTGGCACGATTATGCATTCAAAATAATTTGAACCGTTATAGGGGTGGTCAAATGTATATTTATGTTATTTATTATTTTAATTACTAACGTTATAATTTAAAATACAAATCAGAGTGAAATATTTCCCAGTATTAAAGGACTGACCCACCCATACATCTTATGACGTTCTTCGGGGGTGGGGGGGTCAAGCGTTAAGTAACAGGGGTAGGGGTGGTAATTCGCACTATGGTTTTATCCACTTAATACTTTTATAATTAACAATGCTGGGTTCAGTTATTTTATTCGGAGAAAACACACACATCGTGTCACTTGCTCTAGTTTACTTGCAGAGGTTTTTCAACTCACACTTAAGTTCAATTATTTTAAGCAAAACAGTTCTTTTAAATTGTAATAATATCATAATTTACTATGTTTTTACCATATGAAATTTAAATAAGCTTTGGTGAGCAGATAAATAAAATTGATCAGGTTTCTGAAATGTCTTGTCATCTCACCCTGAATGTCTTCTTTGTCATTACACAGCTTTTTGGCTCTGATTCTCCTCCAGCTTCTTGGTCTCCTCTTTTGACCCATCTTCCTTCTCTCCGGTTTTCCAAGATCCTTGCCTGCATTCAGAGTAAACATTACATTATCTGCCATTTTAACAAATCTGGATCCCATATAGACAGACTAAATAGGCAAAATGAGATCAATGGTAACTGTTAATAAGAAGCAATGACTATTACGGCAGCCAGTACCTGAACTTTTTCATATACAGCCAGTAGGCCAGTCCTATCAAAAGTGCTGCCAGCATCAAGCCAACAACAATGCCAACAGCCAGCGCCGTCTGGTCACCGTAGTCCTCTGATTGATCTGATTGGGAAATAAGTAAGGTTAAACCATCAGAAAAGAACATGGCCAACTAGTAGTAGGGAAATACAGACGACCAAAGTAGTACAAATACTTAAATTAAACAAACAAACAAAACTGATGACCACTATATTTGTCAGGATGCTAGACATCTCAGCACCTTTATTTAGGCTTTCTCAAAAGAACAGATTATATTACACACACTACCTGTCAAAATGTTGGGATTTGTATGTTTTTTTTCCTGTGAGAAGTAAAATAAAGTTGTTTTTTTTTAGATATTAGTATAAGTATGTTAGTTTTAAAGATATCTATAAGCTATTGTGCTCCAAAACAGTGACAATTCACTTTCAAAAGATATAAACTTGATATTAACCTTTCAAAGCATAGGTCTCAAACTCTACTCCTGGAGGGCCGCAGGTCTGCACAGTTTTGCTCCAACCCTAATCAAACACAGCTGATTCAAATAATCAAGGTGTTCGAGACTAGAGACTATCAAGCAGGTGTGAGTTGGAGGTGGCTGGAGCTAAACTATGTAGAGTCCTCCAGGAATTGAGTTTGAGACCACCGTTCTAAAATTAGCAAAAATATATCAATGATTTTTTCCTACATAACCTCATACTTTAGTTTATAAAATCTTGACCAATCAAATGCTCTCTAGTATCTGACATTCTCCGCCCCCTTCTCACTTGCTTTTTATTTGATGCACTTGAGCTCAACCACTCTAAATCTGCGGTCACACTGCACTTTTCTCCCCATAGACTTGCATTCATACACACGCCAATGCTTCAAACCAGAAACGCAAGTTTGTGCGACAAAATTTGCAATTCGCTGCGTTGAAAAATTCAAGCCTTGTGAACTCTAACCTGCAAAATTGCATCACATGACTGTGCGAGACCAATCGAAGATCAAAACATGATCTCTCTCTAGACAGAATTTTAAACCATTGACCAAATCGCTCACTTTTGTCTAATCATCTTGTTAAAATTTTTCGCAGTGCCGTACAACAGAATTTCGCGTGCACAAACTCTAGTGTGACCGCAGCATAACTGGCAGAGCTGTGGTAAAACACTATTGGATTTTTTATTTTATTTTATTTTTTTTAGAGGAGCTACTGTGTCACACCCTCTTAATGTTTCAGTTGAGATTACGTCAAACATTAAATAATTTTTTTTAAAAAAAAAAAGCATTTCAAAGCACTTCATGGGAATATTCACCAAGACTGCCTTTATTTGATTAATAAAACAATAAAAACAGCAAAATTTTGACATTTAAAATTTAAAAGGGCTGTTTTCATATTGACTGTAGATGAAAATTCAATTTATTCCAGTAACTGAATGCAGAATTTTTCAGCATCATTACTCCTGTCTTCAGCATCACATGATGTTTCAGAAATCATTTTTATTTAGGAATTAGATTTTTCTATATTTAATGAATGATTGGTACTGAATCATTAGTAATGATTGCAATTGTCAATGTTGAAAATATTTTCCTGCTTGATGTACGAAAACTGATACATTTGACGATTCTTTGGGCAGGGAAAGTTGGAATAAACTTATTTTACATTATAAATGTCTTATTCTTTAACAAAGCATCTTTGATTAATAAAAGTACACAATATTTTTTAGAAGACTTTAACCGCAACACAATTTACACAAACAAAAATGACGCAGCCCAACATTTTTTAATGCTAATAATAATAATTTTTGACCGGTAGTGTATATAATGCCTTATCAAATTAATTTGACTAATTTGATGCTGGCAAATGCTTTGTGTGATGCAAAGCTGTCCACTGGACTGTACACATGATTGTAAACAACAGCTCAAGGTCTTACCTTGTTTGTTCATTGTCACGTCCTCAACAACTGTAATCAGATATAAAAGTCACATTAACTTCCATTTGCTTACAGGTTTGGAATGAAAAGCCCAAATGCCTACAAAACTTAGGAAATTTTATCCATATCCATCCAACTGACCGCAAGTGAAATAGTTTTTACCCAGAATGAAAAAGCAATGCATGTTAATGCAGAAATCCAGAAGTGTACAGCTCTGGTTGGTTTACCAATTTAACCCAGGGTTAGTCAGAAGATTTCTCAGTGTAAAGTAAAGTGAAAGCACATGTTAGTCAGAGAACAGACCAGCATCCCGACAAACAGAACAGAAGAAAAAGGAAAGATGCTTTAATAAATAATATACATGAGATGTTTTATATATTTCAATGTGATATTATTACGTACACTGAATTGGTAACAGTTTAGAGTAACATTTCATTTGTCAACATGAACCAACAACAACAACAACATTTAAAAAACATTTACAGCATTAATTAATGCATGTTGACAATGAATTGCTCAAATCAAAAGCCATATTTGCTAGCAGCATCACTGTGAATTAACTTGAATAAACAAATGAATAGCTTTGTTAATAAATGCTGTAAAAATGCTAACAGCTTGTTCATGTTAACTAATGCACTAATGATAACAAATGTCAACAACAACTGATTTAATTTAAACAAAACCATTTAGACAAAACTTTGATTTAAAAACAAAAATTGGGAAAAAGTGAATGTGTGAGTGTGTAGGTCAAACAAATCTTACAAACAAAAATTCATCAAAATATGCATGCTACTTTATCATAGTTAGTGGATTATAAAATATAGATACATATTATACAGTGGTCCCTTCACTTTTGGTGGCCTCGCATTTTCACAGATTTTTTTTTTACAGCACATTGTGTTCTGTGTCCCGATTAGTGTATTGTGTTCTGCGTCCTGACTGGATGTAGACCCCTGTCAATCAATCTCCTCCGTGCCGTGTCTCCTGTACAGTACAGAATGCTTTCAGCTTGCCAAATTGACTTTCTATAGTGCTAAGTTTTCTCTACACAACGTCGACAAAATGTTCTGCACCAAAGGCACCTGTGGTTGCACCCAAAAGGCAGAGAAACGCTAACCATCAAACAAAGTTGAACCTCTAGACATGCTAAAGGAAGGTTGAAGTTACTAGGCTGTAGGGCGCCATTAAGGAATAAATAAATAAAAATCAAATGGTTTTGATCTTTGGTTTTATTCTATAATACTGGACTTATTTTCTATGAAGGTTGAAACTTTGAGATTGTTTAAACAAGAGAGAAATGTGTGAAAATGTTAATGCCTGACTGAGAAAGGTGTATAAAGTGTGTAGTGAATTTTTTTTTTACATCCTTAAAACATCTATGATAATAATAATAATAATAATAATAATAAATTTAAGCTGAGTACTTTGTGCATTTCACCTATTGCAGGCTATTTTTAGAACGTAACTCTTGCGAAGAACGAGGGACCACTGTACCTCACTGTTACATTTTATTTCATTATATCATATCATCAAAGTTACTTTTGCTAACACTTGTTATAATAACCTAGCAAAGAAGGTAATACTGAAGCATTTATTAGGCTACGCACAGAATGTTTCTTAATTTCCGCATTTAGTAATACATCAGTAAACTTCATTAATTCATTCATTCTCTTTTCGGCTTAGTCCCTTTATTAATCTGGAGTCGCCACAGATGAATGAACCGCCAACTTACCTAGCATAGGTTTTACGCAGCAGATGCCCTTCCAGCTGCAACTAATCCATACACACTCATACACTAAGGGCAATTTAGCTTACCCAATTCACCTATAGCACATGTCTTTGGACTTGTGGGGGAAACCGGAGCACCCGGAGAAAACCTACACGAACATGGTGAGAACATGCAAACACTACACGGAAATGCCAACTGACCCTGCCGAGGCTCGAACTAGTGACCTTCTTGCTGTAAGGCAATCATGCTACCCACTGCAACGTAAATATGCTTATTGCACTGGTATTTTACATTACAGTAATCATGGGGATGGAAAATAAAGTTTAAAAAACAAACTTTGTTGGCTTCATCAGCCAATGGTATTTACAAATGTTTTATCTTTAACAGTTTTGTCTCAATGATTTTGTTAACAGCAAATTAACTTGTGATGGATGAGTGTTTAGTAGTCAAATAAGAGAAGCAGTGGACAGAAGTTACACTTACGCGACGACACATCGATGCTCCTCGTGTCAGAACCCAAATCATTGGAGACTGTGCAGGACACGGTGACATTGGCCTTTGGACTGACAGTGACGTGGTATGTGATTTTGCCATTCACATGCTCACTCTCCTGAATTTTCACCTACAGCACATAAAATCCATTAAGTGACATCAGACTTAAACACCACTGCATTGCAAAAAATACTAATAATAATCATACTTCGAGCTTTTGCATAGTTTTTAGTCCAAATACAGTGAGTTTTTCCTTAGAAAAAGCCAAATAACACTTGTTTTTCTAAAATAATACTCGTTTAGAAAAAGCTTCTTGATTAAAAAAATGTTTCAATATTTTGACTATGTATAAAAAAAGACAAACCCTCTAAGTAAGAAAAGCATTTATTGCAGGGTGTATGCAATACGATACACAAAGCGCACGGTTTTGTTGTAAAGCACTTCGATCACCGCTAGAGAGCGCTATTGCCCTGTACACTATTAAGACAGAGAAAGCAGGCTAATGAACTAGCGCACTTTTCTTGACATCTGAGGAGTTGCACTGACAGTTCAATTTGTACCACTATAAAACCACATGATACAGGAAGCACGTCAAAGCCTCATTATACTAATGGCTTTCCTCTGTACACACCCAGTTAGACAAACTAGTCATCTGGTGTGTTTGAACAGTGACCTCATCCAAGTGCTAGCAATGATATGGCTATCATAACCGCTTGGATTAACAACCTACATGTGTTTTTTTTCTGTCACAATGTTACATCTTTATTGGCTTTAAATATGTGCTGCTGGCTTGTTCAACATGAAATGTTTACTTAAAAAAAAAAAAAAAACTGTTGAATTAGCAGTAATCCCTGGAAAGTCATAATAAGAGCTTTATGAAAGACTCAGTTTTAGGTTATATTAAAAATGATACTTGTATAAAGAAAAAAATGTCCTTGGGTAGTTGTAGTAATAGATAACAACTAAATGCACGAGACTTTAGTTGAAAAAATAGTTTCCTTCTTTGCTACGAAAGAATGATTATACTAGCTTGTGATATGCACTGCAAAACATGAAAACCTGGCAAACAGCCTGCTTTTCCTCCCCTTTCATGAAAAAGCAGGCAATTTATTTAGAAAACTTCAAGATGTTGAATTTTTCCAAACAAACACAATTTCTAAGAAATATTGTTTTCACTGTTAATACTATTATTTTTTTCCTTCACCTATGGCTTTTCATTGGTTTCCATTTTTCCCCTTTAACTAACACAAATCTAATGATTGGCAGCATTGATCAGTTTTGTCCAACTCTGCAGCATTTCATCATCTATTTTATAGCATTTTCCTCTATTTGATATGGTTACAGAAATCAATATGATAAACCAATTTTAGTTATAGTTTTAATTTAATTTAATTTAATTTTAGTTTAAAAGTTATTTTAGGAATGTTAATATTAAATTTAAACAAAGTCAGACCAGAGCATTTTGTTTCCTTAGGTTATAGCAAAAAAGTATTTTTTACTCGCATGCCAGTACCTATACTTTCTACATGAACCTGAACATTAGATCAATTTAAGTATTAAATAGTTTGTTTATCGTAACTGCTAATAATCAGATTGCAAAATGCACATTTGTAATATTTTAAAACATAAGGAACTCTTAACAGTGACCATAAAGATTTTCAATCTTCCAAAACAGATGCTAAACAAGTAAATAATTTCAAAAAGTATACCTCACAGGTGTCAGAAAGTTAGACTTTGTGTAGAGACTTACATCTGTGCCATTAGTAATCCACTGCACTGTAGGTTTTGGAGATCCTTCAGCTTCACAGCTCAGGATCTTGTTCATACCGTCACCACGCTTCTTGGTCAGGCTCTTGATTACTGGTTGACCTGCAAAAATCATCAAATAGTTTTTTTTTTGTTGAGTTTTTTTTTAGCATTTCTCACATTTACAATGGACTGTGGTACACTGTCAAAGTAATACCTCACTCAAAAATTAAAGCGGTCATAATTAATTCACACTCCACTTGTTCCTGTTTGAGTTTCTTTTGGCTACCAGTTTCACAATGGTTGTAACTGGTAGCCATTGGCATCTATAGTATTTTTCCTACAATGTTTGTCAATGGCCACCCGTTTTTAAACATTCTTCAACATATCTTATTGTTACTTAAAAAAAAAATTCTCTTAAGTTGATTCAATTGAAAACTTCTCACCAAATACACACACTCAAGTGGTTCCAAACCAATAGTTTCTTTCATCTGTTGAACAGAAAAGATATGCTAAAGAATGTTGGCAGAAAAACAGCCACTGACATCCATAGTATTTTTTGTTTCTACTTTGGAAGTCTTTTTCAACATTCAGTGTATTTTACTTTGTGTTTAACAGAAGAAAGAAACTGTAACAGGTTTGAAACAAGTGAAGGGTGAGTAAATAACGCCAGTTAAAATTTCTATTTGTACTATGTACAAATAGAAAGAGCACAGCAAACTTACCTTGAACATTCAAGTCAAATGTCTGTGTCTTCTTGAGGCCAAGCATTGTAACAACACACTCATACACACCAGAGTCTATGTATTTCAAGTTGGCAAATTTAGGAGGACCAACCAGCTTTTCACCACCCTACAAAATAAAAGTTTTGCATTTAAGAAGGAACAACTAAAAATGTACACAAGTGTTTTTCAGATATTTAATATATTTTTTTACCTTCTTACAAAAGGTTTCTGTTTTTCCTGAAGCTTTAATATCGAGAGTTGTATTAAAGCTCTCACCAAGTTTCTTGGAAACTTTTCCAGTGGTGCTAAAAATCACATCAAGATCTTTCGGGGAGAGAAAGTGAGTGAAAATAGATCACATTTTAAAAATGTATTTGTTCAAAATCCTTTTTTTTCTAAAACACAATGCAATCATAGACATAAAAAGTATGACAAAAGTTTTTCCTTACATTCAATGGTGATATTTTTAGACGCTGCCAATTTCTCATTGTCCACCAATGAACATTTGTATTCTCCAGTGTTTTGCCTAGTTACGTTACTCAAGATAAAGATGTTCGATTTCTCCACCGTCTTCTTCTCTCCCTATGGATCAAAAAAGGCAGATTTAGCGAATCAAGAAGCAGAGTTCATTTTCAGACTGACAGTAATTTAGACTTACCTTGATGTAGAAGTTGTAGCGAGAGGGTGGGGGGTTTCCGTCTGCTGTGCATTTGAGGGTGACGTTGTCCCCTTCCTTAACAGGACCTTCAGGCAGCACATGGAAACTGACCGTCTCAGAAGGGTCTGTGGAGAAAGGGTTTGTGTAAAGCAAGGGAGGGCAGATAAAGAGAAGGCCAACTAGAGCGCATGCAGATAAGGGCACTTCAGAGAACCTACTTAAGAGGCCCTTCAGCTCAAGAGTTGAGGCTTCGAGAGCCCTCTCATAATGAGAAATGGTTTTGAGAGTTAGCAGAGGGGCTAGTAGGTTCACAACAACAGCCAGATGCAAGACAAAACCCCATTCACCATCTAAACGGCCTGCTCCTGAGAGGCCAAATTACATATCTCATTGGACGTGCCATTTAATTCTGATCAGGCCTACTTTTCTGTGGCTACTTCAGATGGAAAGAGTTATTCTGAATAATCCCAATGAATTATACTCAACATTAGACCATTAGCCACTTGAGTGTATGAATACATTTGCTCTAAATCACATTGTTTGGAACAGGATTTATGGAGGACTTTTTATTATTGTTCTATGAAACGTCAAAGTGCTTTGACGA
Source organism: Danio tinwini (assembly GCA_903798205.1). Lineage (NCBI taxonomy): Eukaryota > Metazoa > Chordata > Actinopteri > Cypriniformes > Danionidae > Danio > Danio tinwini. The sequence continues at coordinate 3,949,100 of CAIGQZ010000379.1, read as the reverse complement.
AATCAAGCCATTTTAACAGGAATTTGGATGAATAATGATTTTTATTTCATGATTGCAAAATAATAATAATAATAATAATAATAATAAACTACACAGATTAGAATTGGGGTTACTCCAAGAAATTGTTCATATAAAACAACTTAAGTTTTTTTAATACTTCAAAAAGAATTAATTGATTGAGGTGTATTGTTGGGGAGCGAATCTGTATAAAGTGTAATAATTACAATCAAATATGAAAACTATTTTAAAAAGATACAATTAAATAAATAAATAAAAAGTTTTCTGGTTTCTGAAGAGTCTAACCATTTTCTGGTAAAGAAACTGAATAATTATGATGAAGATCTGAAAAATAGGTTTTTACTGTATTAACTTAATGCAATTAATATTTGTTAAGGTTGTAAAAATATTGTTTTTGCATCTTAATTTATTTTTAACTCATTGAAAATGTTTACACAGTAAGTGCACTGGCGTTTTTATCTGCGCAAAAAAGCTTTGGTGGACATATGGGCAGTTAAAAAAAGTGCAAATGCTAAACTTTCACCATTATAGTTACATTTGAAATTAATCTATAAATCACATATTATGCATTCCAAACTATTATGAAAATTTCACACATTCAGTGATCAAACTATTGCAGATATGCAGCTTTAATTTCACTTGTTGAAAGCTGACCAATTGAAAAACTATTAGCAGCTGCCTTTTTCTATGTAAAAGTATATTGAAAGTTTACTAATGTGACTACAACTCAAAAACATTGGTCCAAACTGAAATGTAAACACAATAATAACTTACAGTTCACAGTGAAGACTAGCGGTGAGGAATCCATGTTAGCAGACTTAACGTGCTGAACCTGACAGGTAAACTTGGAATTAATGTCTTCCTTCACCGCAGTGTACTCCAGCTTAGATGTGGTCGTGGACAGTCCTGTCGCTTTATCAACAGCCACATCGCTGGTGATTTTAATGGCTGTAATCACGAGAAATAAATGTTAAGAAATGGAAACAAATGATGCCCAAGAAGATTTAATTTACTTTATCATTTGGATCTACTCTTAGGATACTTTTCTGATGCTTAGAAAAGTGTGAAAGCCTCATTAACCATTTACTGTTTGTGAAAGCATGTAAAAAGAACTTCCAAAATATCTTATATAGAAAGGAACTCAATCTTGTTTTACAAGTAAAGTATCAGTAAATGACAATATTCAGTTTTGCAGGAACTATCCCTTTGAATAATTTGACAAACCATAACTTCTCAAATTTCACTCTACCTGTTCCATCAGCAATAAGTGGAGTTTTGTTCTTGAACCATGTGATGTTGGCAGCTGGATTGGCACCTTCAGTATGACACTGCGCCAACTGATGAGATAAAAAGATAAAAAGCAAATAAAGAGAAGATCAAAATGTTGCTTAAAAGGAAAACTTTAATGGACTTTTGTTTATATGTGAAACATCTAAAGAACCGCATATCCTTACATTTGGTGCAAACTAGAAAGAATCTGTGTTTTTAAATATCATATTCATGCTTCATTAAAATCTCTCATTTCAAAAACAACAAAACTGACCCAACAAAATTTCAGGTATCCCCACACACAAAATAGGGAATACCCCATTAAAAAAAAAAAAAAAAAAAACACACTTGTACACAAATATAGTAGTCAAACAGGCATTGAATGTTTTCTATGCATGTCAAATCCCTTTGTTATATTTTATTTAATGCAGATAGCAAAAAAACACAAAAAACAAACATGTGTTTGACCCATATTTGTATGAACTCAATTTTGTAATCCATGTACTTTAAATCAAACAACCTACCGTAGTCAGCTTTCCGATTTCCATTGCAGTGGTTAGGTTTGCAGTCTGAGGCTGCAACGGAGTCTCTGAAAAGACAGGAAATCAGGCATTGTTAGACATACATGCATCCAATTAAATGTAGATTTTTATTTCTAAGGGGGCGTTTAAATAAAATGTTCATTTGAAAAAATTTTTTGTAGAAACATTTATTAACAACTTTGTGAAAACAGGCTTCAAATTGCAAGTCTTTGAAAACAATATTGTTATAACGTGTGCATAGTGTTTCTGTACAGCGCCATCATCTACTATCTTAAGAATTTATCGTTGTTTAGTGGTTCTCTGTAAACGGGATATTTTTTATTTTTTTTACAATTGCCATCTGTACACAATGTTAAAAATGTTTAGAATAACAGGCCCGAATGTAATGTGATTGCGGGCCGTTGGGGGAGGGGGGACAAGCGTGCTTTGGCCAGGTTCAAGGCAATGTTACATAGTGTGAGTACGGCCTAAAACTTCTATTGTAGATATAGAACCGTTTTAGGCCTCTTTCAGTAATTTTATAAGTGATTCTTACTGTAAATGACCAGTTGGACAGGATACTCCAAAATGTCGTTTGCTGCCACCACCATGCAGGTGAAGGTTTTCTGATCCGCCAGGGACACTTGTGTGATGATAAGGCCAAAATCTTTTTTAATAGCAACTCTGTTCTTGTAGTTACCATCATTGGGAGTGGTGGCATTCTGACCCGTGTGTTTTACCAGAATGTTGCCATCTTTGTCCTGGTAAAAAAATACAATAAAATAAATAAAAAGCACATTTACCAGAGATGACAAAAATGCCATTCATAAATTCATTCTTTCATGCATGTTTAATTTAATCTTTTGTTTTGTTTTTTAAACTGATCGGCCAAGACCATGTGTACCACTTTCTGGTAAGACGACATTTAGCAAGGAACCCAATTAGTAGAAATTGAAATGGATATTGAAATAATATTTAGGATGTCTGTCTGCAAACACTCATTCTTCAAAATTGCTACTTCAAATGATGACTTGTAAATGAAGTAAAAATTTACTTACAGATTTCCACTTAACAAACGTGACGCCTACGTCTGAGACGAGTCCATTGTTGCATGGGATTTCAATGGTGTCTCCGTACTTGCCGGTGACGGTTTCCAAACCACTCACTAAAACAGACAATAAAAAAAAACATGACAGTAAATACAATGAATTGTAAAGCAGAAATTAAAATGGTAACAGATACTTCAGACAAAGCAAAGTCTAAGGTAATTTAAGAAACTCTTAGGTAAAGATAATTTCCAAGCTTTCTTAAGAATATGCTGGCAGTGCAGCAGTCATATAGTTAAACTAGAGTTTATATATTGGATTTTTATAGAGGTCTCAGTTTCAGTAGCAGTGCTTGGAGATTAAGAGACAGAGCACCTGACTGTAGGCATGGGCCGGTATAAGATTCTGACGGCATGATAACCTCAGATAAAAATATCCCGATTTCACGGTATTGTGATTACTGCTCTAAAACATATTATTTTTAAATGTCTGGGTAAAGAAAAAATCTTTTCCCTCTTTGATAACAATATATTTTATGTTTTGAAAAATGTATAATATTTTGGAGAAGTAAACATGTCAGGCTAAATAATTCAAATGAATCATTGACTACTGCGGTCTTCATTAGTTTCAAAACACAGATTTCTTTACCATTTAAAATGCAATCTTTGGATATTTTTTCTGCTGATTATACTGTTGTCCTAAAAAAACAAACAAAAAACAAAAGGAAAAAAAAAAAAATCTTACACAAACCTTAGGAACGGTATTACAGAAAATTTTTAATTTTTAATTTTAAATTTAAAAACCTTGACTTTTTCAAACCGCGGTATACCTTGAAAACAGTTATCGTCCCATGCCTACCTGATTGACAGCCTTAAAGGATGCAAATGAAATAAGCAGTTAAGTAGGATCAGCAAATCTTTATGATATTCTTAAATTTTGAATCCGGTCGTTTTTACATTATAATGAGATATAATTGTATTTTTTGAATAAAGTTGATAAAAAAAAAATCATGAGGGAGTTGACTGTGACTTCAGTCTGACACCAACATTTTCATATTTAAATCATTCGTTTGCCTGTCTGATTTGAATATTCAAACAGTAGTCTGAGGCTACAACTCATTTTACAACTCAAGTTAAACATCTGTAGCTCTTCTTCAAACACCAGCTACAAAAAGTTGCAGTTGTATTGATGCAATTAAATTACATTAGTGCAGACAGCTATTGAAATGTGTATTTTATTTCATATATTTGTCTCTAGAGTGTTACTACACACTTTTAGCAAAAAAACCAAGAGCTTTCTGTGCCATTCTCATTTTTGATGCTAGAGCAATATGCTCTAAGATTCAAAATGATTAGAATAAAGTAAAAATAAGAAACCGTTTTTATTATGCATGAATTTGACAAGCAACTTCACCTAAAATGAAATATTCAAATTAGAAAGAGACTCAATCCAATTTCTATGCAAACCTTTAAGCCGGTTGAACTAGTTTCAGAGTCCTTTCTGAGAATGGGACAGTTGAGATGAATAACTGTCAACAGTAGGCCTGATAAAGGTTGTAAAAGAACACTAAAGACACAAAACCACATCCTTTTGACAAAAAGACACTGTAATGTGCCAAGGCTGACTAAAGACGCAATAAAATTATTTCCTTTTTATTTATTTTTTTAAATGCAAAAACGTGTGGCAGTTGTGACAGAGGAAAAAAAAAATAGCCTTTTCACTCCTCTAAATAGCTACTTAGACTTATTTGTCATTTTTATTAGTTAGATGCTAAAATAGTTTGCCTTTTGACATTTTATTTAAACATTAAAAGGTATAGTTCAACCAAAGCTGAAAAATTGTCATCATGTACTTGCACTTCACAGTTATCACAAACATTTTTGACTTTTTTTTTTCTGTTGAACAAGTAATTATATTGAAAAATGTTGGAAACATGCAACCACTGACATTCATGGTAGAAAAAACAAATACTATGGAAGTAAATGGTTACAGGTTTCTAATATTTTTCAAAATATCTTCTTTTGTGAAAAAAAACAAAAGGTTTGGAACCATTTGTGGGTTAGTAAACGAGTAAGGTGCATAGGTGCCAAAGCAATGATGGGAAACTACTGGACTGCAAATGTGGTGTTTATTTACAAATTAATAGCACAGTCTACTAGCTTGGCATGAAAAATTAGAGCGGTGGTGAAAAACCATTCTGAGATTTTCAAAATGTATCGCTATTCTCTCTTGAATCGATTTAGAGCTTTGTTTAACAGCAGATGGCACTCTGGCTAGTTTTATCCATACTCAAACACTCATGAGGAAGAGCACTCTCAAGCTACTTTTCACCGTGGCTGCGTCCGAAACCGCCTACAACTCAGTAGGTACTGCATTTGAATGTAAACGTACAACTCGGCCGTTAGAAAAGTACGTTTGTGGCACAGTGCAATCGTTTGGGAGCTGCGAAAGTATGAACCGCACTTAGCAGTAAAAATGAAACCGAGCACACATTTAAATAATCATATTGCATTTTAGAGTTATGATTATGACAAGCATATAATATGTTTTTCTTTCATAGCGAACACAGAGTGCTGTGCATGAGAATAAATGTTTAACAGTGTCAGTATAACTACTCTAGCCTATATAAATGTTGAATATAATGCAAGAGGGGAATTTGAAAAGGTCTCATTTTACCAGTAGAAAAAAATAGTCTAACAATGTTGTCAATGACAGATTGCAAGTTTGTCTCAAACACAATTCAACATCAAAATTATAAATAGTTGAATTCTGAACTAACAATATTAGCAGACTCATAATAACCTTTATTTTACATCTACAGAATCGTGATCTTTATTTTAAGCAAAAAGATCGCAATTCTTATTTTAGCCAGAATCGCGCAGCTCTACTGGGTACTTCTCACATATTTTCGAATTCTATGAATTTGGACATACTACTCGGCTCGCATACTGATTTTAGCGTACTAAATAGCATGGAAGTATGCGGTTTCCGATGCAGCCCCTGTCTATGAATAAGAATAAAAAAAAAACTGTTTTAATGAGTTTCACGAGAAAACAAGTGAGTGGAGATATTGGTTTTCTGTAAATAAAACTTTTTAAAAAGCTCAAAAGGAGACAATCTCTTCAAGCCTCAAACAAAGGCTTTCACTTTTGCCTTTCAAATATTTTCATAAATTTTTTATTACTCACTAAATTGTATTTTAGTTGTCTATTTTTAAAATTCTTTTCAATTCAAATAAAATGACTTTTGAAAGTTTTAGTTTTAGTTGTACTCAAAAATGTAGTACAAATTAGGGTTGCGCAATATATCGTTTCAGCATCGATATCACAATGTGCAGATTCGCAATAGTTACATCGCAAAGATATACTATGTTCAGTCTGAATTCTAGTTGACCAGGAGCCACAGAATTGTTTTTAAATCACTGTATTTATATGGAAATTATATAATTTTTGCAACAAAAAAAATATCTTACTAAAAATTGTCTTGTTTCTAGTGTAAATAAATACATTTCAAAGCGAAAACAAGATGTCACTTACCCCCCTAAAAGATCATTTCCCTAAAACAAGCAAAAAGACTCTTCATTTTAAATTATTTCTTCCGATGGTGAAAACTAACTATATTTTTGTTTGGTCTAACAATGGTTGATATTTGGACTAGAAATAAGACAAGTAATAAAAAAATGTGTGATTTTGCATTGTGATTTTTCAATTTCTCTATCTGAATGCTGTTCGACTCCCCAGAAAACCGTCAACTAGAGCTATTCAAACAATCTTCTGAAACTGTATCTGGAAAGCGAAAAATAAAATATCGCAATATCAGATTTTTCTAATATTGTGCAGCCCCAGTACAAGTCAATCTTCTCATACATTATCATAAATCCCAAATTAATCTGTAAAAAGGTCTAAAATCTAAAACCTTCCATCTTGTGTCCACAAAAACAGACAAGTTCAAGTCAGCCAAGCGCATCAGGAGATCACAGAATGTGCTTAGAGCCCTTTGGCCACACAGATATTAGCTTAACTCTTATGCTAAGATACATTAGCGTCTCATTGCTCAGTTGAGCGTGGTATTCCTGCTGAAAGCTCTTTACCTGTAACAGCCTGCCATAAAACCACATTCACTCCATGGCCACGTTTTCAACAATGCATACAAAAGCAAATGCATAAAAGCTCATAATCCACTTTGCAAATCTCGCTTTTACATTTGGATCAATATTATATGGTCCAACAACACTGTACCTGGCAACTTCTGTACATCAAGTTGTGATTAATGTACACCTGTTAGCTATAGATCATCTCAAATGTAACAGTATATAACCAGACTGGATGATCTACCACAAGATTTCAGTCTAACAGCTGTTTTCAGTATGATTTATAACACTCTCTTGGGTGACATTGGACTAGTAGTAGTAGCAAAAAGCAAACAGATGCCGTCTGACACTAAAAAAGCAATGGATCGAGTGTCAGGGTGTCCTCAGAGCGTCTAAACTAGAACCAGGTGAAGTAAACAAATAACTTTGCCCTTCCAACCCCATCATCCCTCTGCTCTTTGTTCCACGAGCAGGTGCTGCTGCAGGAGCTTCTTCACACACCTGTTGTTAAAACCTGCTGCTGGAAAGGCTCCTGATGGAAAACATGTCCTGCAGCCAACGGCGCATTTGTTAAAAGCATACGGACTACAGGGCTTTCCACTGTTTGTTTTCACACCCCGAGCACAATGCTCTGAAGTAAAACGTAGTACTGACAGTCTTTGTTGAGCTTACTAGGGTCCAGTTTACATCTAGTATTAAGAGACATTCTTTCCAATCAGATCACAAGTGGGCAGCATTGAATACAGGTGCAAAATAAAGGGATTTGAGCTTGTCCACTTTTAAACACTTTCAGAAGTAGGAAACTCATTTGATTGGATTGTTTTGCAGTGTAGATGCTCATGTGGTTGAATGCATTCAAAGTTAAAAGGTGCAGTAGGTGATCTGCCAGAATGCTAGCATTAGCATAATAGCGTAGAAATTTTATGATCCTCCCCTGCTGTTCAAAGCCACGCCTCCTTAAGCCATGAACGCACACTGATTAGATAGAACACTAGATCATGTCATTCACCAGTTAGAAAACTCTATGGAGACGCGTACTTTATCAAGCGTAGTTGTTGACCGGCAGCGGGAGCAGGAATTAGATTTCCCCAAAACTGTCACAGTTCAAGAATGAACAAATGTGTAAATACAAATAAAACTTCACCTCAGTAAAGCTGGTTAGGCGGAAGAGCACATTTACTTATGTTTTGTTATTAAACTAAATAAACATTTGATTGGGAAAAAAAAAAATAAAAAAATTGCTAAAAAAACTGCTAAAACCAGAAATGTCCGGTCATCTTTTTACATTACCCTTACGTTACCAAGACAACCAGGGAGTTTACTTTTTTTTTTTTCTCTCCATGCTCGCTGATCCTTGTACATTGCTTGTTTTCATCACCTTTTACACTTGAACAACTAAACGAATGCTCAGGTCTACTTAACGGACTATATTATGGATGCTGTAAAAGGTACTCCATAAACTTGAAAATAGCCAATCTTTTGCCAGACGTTTTCAGTGGCTGAACAACACTTCACAATTTACATAAGCTTTGCGTGGCTAAAATAGTTTTAAAATATATCTGTCTAAAAGAAATACTTCAGCCGTGGTGTCAGCCTTCAGATTGTTGTTTTGAACTGCATAACGTCATATTGCCCTTCAGCGTGCAAGAGTAATTCCGATATTAATTCAGGGTTTAGAAAAGTTGATTCTGCATTTTTGGCAGAAGCCCTTACAGAAACAATTTTCTTCTTTTATGGATACAAGGCCACGCTGGTCTTTCAGAAAGAAGTTCAGGTTGATGCAGAGTTTGCCTGACGTCTCTCTGTCAGCGGTAGATCCGTGCTTAGCGGGTGCGCGTGAGTTACGTATCGGTTTGCTTAAAGAGTCTGTGCAGAAATTCAAATTTAAATTGACAGTTTGAATTACCTGTCGTAATTGAGTAATTTGTCAGTCCTACAATATTTAATTGGATGAAAATTTTTGCTTTATGCCTTATTCAGAATATAAAAATACATATAAATACATTTAGATCATTTGCTTTAATCATTACTATTGGAATGTAAAGAGGCTTTTTACCAGCACAAAAAAAAAAAAAAAAAATTCTGAAGACAAATCACCTACTGCACCTTTAATTGTCAATGAAAATGGCTTTAAGTTTGCTGCAGTAGCTGTGCGTTCACACCGAAAGCGGCAAAGTAGCTGGAACTCATTCATTTTCAATAGGAACCGGCGGTGAAAAGTGGTAAGGAAAAGTGGTGTCGAGGAGAGTTGAAATCAAGTCAACTTTATTGTAATGAGCTATGATGTGGTTCGGTGGCAAGCAATCTGAATGTTTAAGTCCACTGCTTGAGAGGATTCCAGAAAGCAGTCACTGTGAACTTTGGTTCCGACCACAGTTGTTCCCAAGGGTTTAATTATTTGCCAGGTTTTCAATTATTTACTAAGTTTTCTTACAGGGATCGTGTAAATAAAAAAAAAAAAAAGGTACTGGCGAGTTACTGTTGTGCATTAATGTTATATATGTTTTTTTTAAAGCGGAAAACTCATGCTAACTATAATGACAGTACACATCAGTATTGCTGCTTCCGAATATTTCAGACATATGGACACATAATTGGATAAGCGGGGCAAAGCCAAAGCACACGGAACAACTTGATCTTCCATAGTTAAATGAGTTTGATAAAAGGAGCGCAACATTTTCATGCTAGAAAGCTCGCTTTTATGCGGGAATGTAACTAATATGCTGATGTGCTGCAATGGCTCCATTAAATACAAGATCAATGTAGCGAATTGACGCTCTTGCCACTGAAGCTGTGAAGGCAGACAGTGTTGTCACCAGGGTGGTCAAGGCGAACTTTGACGTTCTCGCCGCCTTTGGTATGAATGCACAACAGTGTGACTGAATGACCAGCCTAATCTCACGAGAAAACTAAAGTATTTTAAGTTTTGGCAGTTTAGAGGCTAATTCGTATGATTTCAGTCGTACAAATATGTACAATTTAAAAAAAAGGAGGCATGGCACCCCCCCAATGACGTTTAGGGTGGGGTTGGATGAGCAAATTCACATGAATTAGCCACTAAATCAAAAAGTTACAAATTCGTGTTGGAATGACTGAATGAGTGTGCTTAGCTCATGTAATGAATGAAGAGTGCAATGCAGCAGATATCAAAGCTTAATGTTAATTAGTTATGTTTTTGACAGAATTTTAGTCTTGTCTTTTTTGTCTACAATAATGTGCTGTTCATTCGTTAGATGAGTGGATCAGAGCACAAGCATTCATCATTTTTAGTTGATACTAACGCAGAGGATCTTTCAAGTTTCTGTTTATGAAGCTATAGCCAATGAACATTTGTTGCCCTTTCTTTAATGAGAAAACACAGGTTTAAACAGACATAAAAGAAAGTATGCCAAGAAAAGGTATCAGGTCTTTGCTGCTTTGTACCAAAACCATAGTTGCCATCCATGTCATTTTAATTCCTTTCCACTCGTAAGCCGTTTAACATGTTTGTTACATTGCTTTTTGCAATCTAAATGCATTTGTGAAGCCACTAAGCCATTTTACAGGTTTTCTACAAACCTTTTTATCTAGTAAACATTTAAATTCATTATTTAGCAAAATCACACAGTAAGGTAAATCTTTTTTGAGATGCAGTAGTGAATCTCAATTAACAATCCAACCCATAATTGTATATTGCATGCAAACAACTCCTAATGATCTTTTCAGCTGGACCTGGAATAAAATCAACATGTTTTTCCCCCAAAGACACTGGTTGGGATCCGTTTTACAATAAACCAAAGATGGAAAATCAAATACATTTGAATATCAAATCAATATGATCAAATGTTCAACTTTGCTAATATGAAGTTTCAACTATTTGATTGTTCAGTCAACCCAAACGCTGCAGATGGCTCAAACAAACACAGTGGGTGAATCGGTTCAGAACGGCACTAACGAGAGGATGTTCGTGAACCATTAACCTGAGGATGAGTCAGTTAAGTGTTCATGCATCCGGCAAAGACAGACCGCCACCATAGTGCATATCCAGGAGACACTGACAACGCAGGAATTGATTTGGAGCCTGCCTTATTACACCAAATGTCCTCCTTTACTCACTCTAACATAGCAAGAGCCATTAGGCTTCTTCAAAAACGCCATAAATTAAGTCAAACACGGGCCTGAAATTGCTCTCCAAACAAAAACTCATCAAGCAGGTTGGGCTCATAAGTGATAAGTGCACTCAGAAATCCCATCCATTAAGTTTTGAATTATGTATTTGATTGCAGGGGCCCCCCAGGGACCCTCAAGAATGTCTGCGTCTGACAGCAGATCATGGCAGATTCAACACTGACCCAAAGGAATTACCACCGGGCCCCCATTCGTGAGCAGCTATTAAACTAAATAGAGAACTATTAACAAAATATAGTCAAGCAGCTTCCGTGGAGGTCCATTAACCCCAAAAGCAATTTACCAGCTCAAGGTTATGAAAGACTGTTCAATTTGCTGCCGCTGCAGAATCTAAAAATCTAAGATTATCCGTGATGATCTTAAAAAGATAATCAGTTAAAAGCACATGCTCTTAAAAACATACTTTTTGTTAGGGGGGGGGGGGATGTATTAAAAGGATCTAAGAATGTACAGGACACATCTTTATCATGTGTACCAAACAAATACAGCATTCCTGAAGCTTCTCATTTGATATATTTTCATTTTAAGAAACAATATATTGTTAAATCCCAAGATTTATCTTTTGGTCTGCAATAGTCAACATTTGAAGGGGATCAAAACCTTTCATCAGTTTTAAAACCAAAAACAATACCCTGTGCTTTTCTTAGGATAACTTTGATCAATTTTAAGGATCCAAGTCAAATGGTGACTACTGTATACTGCTTATATAGGCACAGTCCTTTAAATATTTACTTTGTGTTCATGTTGGTTTTGAAATACTTGCACAATTTAAGAGAACAATTGACTGAATGATTCTATCAATAGCTATGTTACCATCCACCTATTTTTATGTGCCTTTTAGATGTGCGCAAAAAAAAAAAAAAAAAAAAAAAAGTTGTGATTTTGTTATGAGATCACGTGATGATAAAAACGTGTGTGAATGTACAAACCCGCAGGCTATACACATTGTAAAACATGAAATGTTGTTTGTCATTGTAAAATGCCTTAACCATTTCAGTATTAAATGTTATTATATTATTAATTACCTCCAGAATCAAGAGCGTCGGTGTTCCACGTCTCACGCCACCACACGTTCACTGCATGTCAGGATTTGTCTTCTAAAGCGCACGTAATTTATTAAATAAAGAAAAGATTGATGCAGCTTCTCCTAGCGCAGCAAATTCCATTTTTACTTTTGATATTTGGCACCATCATTGGATGGAAACGCGGCTTTATTCACATGTATTTTATGCAATCACATCTTTGGATATTTTATGCAATCACATCTTTGAATATTTTATGCAATCACATCTTTGGATGGAAACATAGCTAATGCCATGTGGTGTAACCAATTAAACTGAATAACAATGTGTTTCTTACACAGTGAATATAAAATATCCCAGTGCACATTAAGTACAGTAGTCAACAATTGAAATGAATCAAAACCTTTTTTATTGTCCTGAGACAAGAATGTGTATTGTTTAAGTCTTAGGACAACTTTGATGAAAGGCTTTTATCCACTTCAAATGTTGACTATTGTATATGGAAAACTATATCACATGTTAGGGCTGCACGATATTGGAAAAATCTTACATTGCGATATTTTATTTTTCTGCAATAAATATTGCATTATGAATAGTTTCATAGAATAGTTTGAATAGCACAATTTGATGCTTTTCTGGGGAGTATTCAGGTACAGAAATAAAAAATAAATAAATAAAAATAAAAAAAAAACAGTTAGGGCTAGGCAATATGGCAAAAATGCAATCTCGATAATTGTTTTCCATATTGAACGATAACGATATAAGTTGTTAAAGCTTCTAGATTTAAAAGGAGTACCCCAACAATGACTGAAGCCACAAAAATTAGAGGGTCCATTAAATGGCATTTTTTGGTCAATTTCTCGGTAGCCCAAAATTCGGTGCATTTCTAATAAATCAACACTTCTAGCTTCCCATTGTTGCACATTTCTGCTGTGTGATTGGCTCTTAGATCAATATAGAGCAAAAAAAAAAAAAAAAAAAAAAAGACCAGAGCTTATTATTGTTTTTGACATAAATAATCGAGATTCGATATAGTATAGTTTATCAACCCATAGGGGTGTCAAAATTAATTGTTTCTTCGGTGCACCACGATGCAGATGGGGACAATTCAATACCTGTTCAGTAATAGTTCATAACCGGTTATTACATACTGACGTCATTTATCCCATATGCGTGATATCGCGATAGAATACTATGGCAAAGGAGAGTAAATAAATTGCTCCTACTACTTAAAAAGCAGATAATTGTGCACAATTCAACTGCTTGTGAGTGTGCTGGACAGTCTTTTACTGACACTGAGAGGAATGATAAAGCACGAGCCACTATTTCACTACTAGGGAGAAATGCTGTAAAACTCCATCTCTGCCTCTCTCTCTCCCACACACACACACTTTTGACATTTAACCCCTTGGCATGTTCGTGAGGTAAATTTTCCTCTCCTCTCGGCTGTTAAAGCGATACTTGTGGATCCAGACACGAGCATGCCTGTGATGAAAGTATTCTTCATCGTGTCTATTACGGATTACCTGTGATAACCGCATATTATGCGCATATAGACCGCAACCGCGTCTGTTCTTCCTGCGTGAGCAGCGCTTTTGAGCAAGTGAAGACAATGACCAACCATAGGAGTGTAAGAACTTGACATCGCTCAAAAAGCAAGCGGGATCATATTTACATGAGATAATTTGCTATAAATGCTCATGTTGTCTTCTGTGCATGTATTGGAGTTTGTCTAAAACATTCACAAAAGTTAAATTAAAAGTACAGTTCATATATCTGACTGCTTGTATTAAAGGACAATTTTATTTCAAATATAATAAAAACAAATTTATAGATTTTAAGAAAATTTTATTTTTGTGTTGTAAAGAATTTTTTTTTTTATTATGTATGGAAAGCATCGACAATGTACCGTGATGCACCGTAATATCAAATTGAACCAAATCTATGGCATAATAATCGTAACCGAACCGTGAGACCAATGTAGGTTCACATCCCTATTAACCCAGCCCTAATCACAATGCAAAAATGCTTTTCTTACTTTGTCAATGTCTCGTTTATATTAAAAAATTCTTAAAACAAAGAAAAATATTGTTTTGTTATCAATTTCAATTTCAAGTTATCAATCTTTAATCAACATTAAGAGTTTTTCCTTAAAACAAGTAAAATAATCTGCTAGTGGGGTAAAATAATCTTGTTTTTGCTTTGACAAAGAAAGACAAAAATTCTAACTAAGAAAAGCATTTGTTTTGCATAACTTGTATACATTAACTAATATAAATACAGTAATTAAATACAACTCTGTAGCTTCTGGTCACCTATAAATCAGGCTCAACATTGCATACTTGCGATGTGGCTATTGTGAATGCGCACGTTGCAATATCGTTGCTGAAATATATTGTGCAGCCTTACCACATCTAATTACATATTTACATAAAATATACATTTCCATCCTCAGCAAGTTGATTAGACATGACTTTAATTTAGTTTGATTCAGTTTTACAAATATTTAAGCAGTTAAGAAGCTGTACAGAAAAGTATGCCAAGATTTTCTTTAGGAGTTTAATTCAAGAAATTAATTTTGATTCAGGTATTACAACATGGTTATTACAGAAGATGTGTCACTGCATAAATTAACAGACAGCACATGTGCAAATGAACTGATTATATCATACATTTTTAAGCTAGAGCCTGGTGGTAACATGAAATTTGCATCAAAGTTAACAGGAAGTCATAAACGTTCATCTAAGTTATCAGTAAGACATGAGCATACCTAGGCTAGCATGATGCACTGTATAAAAATTAACAGGCACTTCAGAATGTAGATCTGATTATTACGGTGTGGCAGTTAAAGAATTTCAGACCTCCAATCTTCACGATTTATCTTTGTGCAATTAGACCCAAAAGCTTCTTGTAGTCTTTGATTAACAACATTTCTGACATGAAAGCTGTTCTGCTGGACATATATTCTCAAAGGGTTTCACAAGACAGCAAGGTGTCTCGTAATTTTTACATTTATAGATGGAAAGACAGCGCCTTTATCTCTCCCAAAACCAGTCTCCCTTGCTCCAAGATGCCTCGGGGCTCAGGGCATTTGCATTCCACAAGATCCAGCAGGGCCCCTTGTGTTCATAACAGCAGCGTTTGCTTGCAGCCACAGAGATACCAATCAAATTTGGTGCCAAAACAGAGAGGTCAGCAAGCTTGCATTGAGAGTTAAATAAGCTCTTTCTCTGGGCTTGGCTCTGAAAGGGCCGCCTCCCAAGTTGTGAGAGGGGCGCAAAACAATTCGGCCCCCAGCATATAGACCACCTTAAGCTACGTAAACAAAAGCAGAGCAAATATTGATTTCAGAAAGCATGGCTGGTGGGTGTGTGCAGTGAAACAGTTAGCTTTCGTCTGCAGGGAGGGAAAGAAGGGCAACAAATAGACAGCAAGAAGTACAGGCTTAAGGCCTTCTGTTAGAAAGCTTTTCTCTCAAGAATTATGTTAAGTTTAATAGTCTCTGATGTGATAGTAAGTCACTAATACAAATGAGCCTGTTCTGTCTTTTGCACAATGTGATGGAAATCCAGTCATAAAATTAGAATTTACTGTATTTTAGAATTTACACTTTGGTATAGCATCTGTGAACATTAAACTATGGCTGGGGAGTTAATCAAAAACAGTGATTAATGTTGCACATCTTATCTACCCTCCTAAGGCCAGAGGGTGCTCTCTTCCGGACGTACAAATAGCCTCAATGAAAAAAACTCTCAAAGGAATCGCCATATGATTAATGAACAGAAGATTTAATAATTTTTACTTGTAGTAAAAATTCAACACTAATTATCACATGACTATAGAATCATTTTACAAGAGGATTCATTTTAAACTTTTGACACAAAGTTATGAAGCGAGTTGAGTAAAAACATGTCATATGATGGTTTCTGCTACATTAGTTTTTCCATGGTGGGGCGCCACATCAAAATTCATTCCCGCCATGGCTACATTACAGCTTCTCATTTAAATTCTCATTCAGTCATTGTTTTTTTTAATAGCGGGTTATAAATCACACCAAAACATATTAAAAGTTAAGTAAATTATAACAGAACAAACTTTTCTGTAATCGTAGTAGTGCTGTGCGTTATTTGTTTAACCCTTTAGGGTGACGTGCTGACTGACTGACAGCTGCGCGATGCGTGAGGCCAGCAAACACAACATAGTTTTCAGTTATGATGGGCACAGTTTCCATAATTACACTTTACAGATAAAAGGTCTCTGGGTCTACATTCATAAATATTCCCAGCAAATCTAATAAATGTTGGAGACATACTTGTTACACAAACGCAAATGAAATCGGAGCGCAAGCCAAGAGATTTGCATGCTCGTATTACATTAATATGATCTTGACTTGTAATACTGCACTCACAACATTTCTCATTGACATAACGCCGTAGGTATTTGGAAGATCTGTGTAAGAGGCCTGTCGCCACAACTGGAAAAATCTTAAAAGGAAACACTGTATTATTTTTAGTATTTTTCACATGCTTTCAGATGTAGCAGCATTTACTACACAACAGTAGTTCACTGAAAATCAACACAAATAACACTTGCTGAAGGTTAACTAGAACCAACTAGGCATGGGGCGGATAAGATTCTGGCGGTATGATAACCTTGGATAAAAATATCACGTTTTCACAGTATTGTGATTACTGCTCTAAAAATGTTCTTTTTTAAATGTCTGAATAAAAAACAAAAACTACAATATATTTTATTTTGAGAAACATTTAAAATATTTTAGAATAGTAAACATGTCAGGCTAAATTAATTGTAGACTTCTGCTGTCTTCATTTGTTTCAAAAACTGATTTTTTTTTTACAATTTAAAATTGCATCTTTGGATATCTTTTCCGCTGATGATACTGTTGTCCTAAAAAACAAAAACAAAAAAAAAAATCGTACACATACCTTAGGAACAGTATAACAGAAAATGTTGACCGTTTAACAACCTTGACTTTTCCAAACCACTGTATACCTTGAAAACGGTTATAGTCCCATGCCTAAAACCAACTTTACTGACAAACTGCGCATGACAATCAGCTTTGATAAACTACACAGCCCTATATTAAACAATTTAGCTGTGTTTGTGTGAATTAATGTCTTGGCTTTGCTTATGACACAAACTCAGGCAAATGTGATGCTCAATTTTTTCTGCATCTGATGTCTCATATGAACAATGTCTAAAACGCATGAACATGAATTTGAAAATCACTTCAAATACTTTAATTTGAGAAAATCTATGGTCATGTTATAGAAGAAAAGAAAAAAACACAATTTTGGATTAACTTGTGACAGAAATATATTGCTATAAATTAAATGTGTGTGAAACACACAGTTTTGGAAAAATTCCATGTGAATTTTTTTATGGTGATCCCTTCAATCATCAAAATGCTTGAAAAATGAAAAAAAAAAACAAAAACAAAAAAAAACAGAACCAACAATTTATTGAAATGCGAAACCCTTTACACTTTTAGTGAAACCCATTAAATATTGCCCTAAATAGGAGGCTGTGAAACAAGAGGTTGGAGGTGTTTCACATTCCTGTGCAGTTCAGGGACTGGTCAGGTCTGTTTAAGAGGTCACGATAGTCATTATCTGTTTTGACGAAATCCGAGAGCTCTCTGACATTCAATAGACAGGAAGGGTCCTGAAACCTTTAAAGCCCAGAAAGGTACCAAGTACATTATCAAAGGTGCATTTGTCATCAGAGGTAAAATTTTATTAAACTAAAAAAATAAAAGCTGAAAATTATTTTTTTGCGCAAAAAACAAAAAAATTAAAATAAAAAATTGACAATTTCTTCAGCATTAGTTTAGGTCAATGGTCTCAAACTCAATTCCTGGAGGACCACAGCTCTGCATAGTTTAGCTCCTACCACCTCCAACTCACACCTGTTTAATAGTCTATAGTAGGCTTAAACACCTTAATTATTTGGATTAGCTGTGTTTGATAAGGGTTGAAAAACTATGCAGAGCTGCGGCCCTCCAGGAATAGAGTATGCTTTAGGTGATCTATTCACGAGAACACAGTGTTGCACTGCCGACATACATTGAGAATGTCTTGTGTAAGCAAGCATGGGTAAAAAGTCATCCTCTGTCAAAATATTTACACATTTACTAAGTTATATGTACATTGAGCAACTTGAACTGATGCTGAAGAGAAAAAAAAAATTGTAAAATAAAAGTAGCTTTTTGTGTGCTTTTTTTTAAAGCAAAAAGTATTCTCGTAGCTTCATAAAATTATGGTTGAACCACTGATGACACATGAATTGTTTTGACGACGTTCTAGGTATATTTCTAGACCCATTGTGGTCTATGAAGGAATTTATTCCAAAATATCTTTATTTGTGTTCTGAAACAGGTTTGGAACAAGATGTGGGCAAGTAATTATTGACAGGAATTTCATTTTGGGGTAAACTATACCTACTGTTCTGAACATCAAATTTAACCCATACTGATGTTGACAACACTACAAATCTATGCCATTTTGGAAAGCCACAGGTATGGCTCATGTTGACAGAGAGCACAGACACCTGGGACAGGTGTGGTTCACTGTTACTAGTGCAGGCATGCCAGCTAAAAAGGAGACATCAAAGTTCCCACAAATGAAAGAAAACTTTATTCTTCTTTTCTAAAGCCAACTTCAAAAGTTATAATGTCAAAGGACTATGGGAAAGAAGCCAGAAGTGCTGTTTAGAAAAGGAAACTTTTCCAAAGAAGCACAAATCAAAGCCTCTGCCTTTTCACTATCAGTATGCATTAACCCACGTCACATTATAGCAGGGGTCATTAAAAAGCTGACTTTTGAACCGAAAGTTGTTTGTTTTTAAATTCAGAGTGAATTTTCTCTTTGCAACCTGCGGTACTTCCGTAAAATGATAGAATGAGATACTGCACAGATTTATAATTATTCAGATGTCACTCAGACTTAGGAACTTGGTTACATATCATCTGATGAACAGAGCCAACAGGCTTTACAGTACATGACATCATCAGCCAAGTAGTTTCAGAGGAAGTTACACAAAAGACAGTCTTATTCTTTGGAAATTTTCTTTGGGAAAAAAATATGTTGACTTCTGGTCCCATGTTGACTTTAAAGCACTTTGAGTGAGAATTTAAAACGGTGTTCTCATCGTTAATTGCTACCTCTGTCAAAAAAATGATTGACAAAGTATGATTACAATCATGATCCTGTTATGAAGCAAAAAAATTGTTTACTTTATTTGTTACTTTATTTAACATAAATAAACTAGTAAAAAAGTATAATGTATTCAAATTATTCACGTGATAAACTGGGTTCTCTCACAGATTGCAAGGGTAATAAAAAAGATGCAATCATTGCAAACAGAAACAAACACTTACAATCTGCATTTATTTGCTAGAACACACAAAAAGGAAAGATATTCTACTGTTTGCTACAGAAACAGACCAATAGCATGCCAATGCATGATTCTGAAATTTGACCATTTGAATTTGGTGAAAACTTTTACGTTTTACAAGTGATGTATATTTGAACACACTTTTACTGATCCATTGTTACATCCATTTATACATATTTTTTTATATTTTGATACCCCAAACGGGTAGGACATGACTTCAAAGTGGGCTTTTAATTGATTAATTTATTTAGTCCAACCTATTGTTTTTTATAAAAATCTACACAAGGGGTGCTCAAGTTTTCGGGGGCTGGTGTCTGGCAGAATTTAGCTCCAACCACAATAAGACACCCCTCAACCAGCTAATTACATTCTTGGGGAGCTAATTACACAGCCCTCCAGGACTAAGTTTGGGCAAAACTTCAACCTACCAAAACCCTACACCTAACCCTTAAAAGTGATGTAAAAACAGCAATTATCGTACAACATCCCCAAAATTACACTATATTGGTGTGTGAATACCCAGTAATCATAGCTATCCCATACCTCCTTGTTTAGTGTGATGTCACGCGAAGCGGCTTTCGGGTCCAAGCACTCGATCAAACCGCATGACAACAAATGATAAAATAAATGATAAAATAATAATAAAGCGATTTAATACTCTCAAAAATCTCGGGATATATATATCCATGTTTATCCATGCCTAATATCCGACGGGTGGAAAGTGATTCATTTTTTTTATAAACAGATAAAATATTGGTGTCTGTGATGCAGCAAGTCCAGAGACTGTTGTGTACCATGATTTTATATAAAATTCACTTTAATGTGTAAAATGACTAAGCAGTCATAAACAAATATTTTCTAAATTCAAATGAGTATCGGCTTAGACCCGGAAACAGTATTCCATACATCAGGACTTAACAAGCGGATAGCCTTAATCCAGCCTACTTGTTAGTCTCAATGCTGCAGGGATACTTGAAAATAACCAAAAAAGCTGTATTACTCATTTCAGGCCAGTAGATGGCAAGATCACGTTTTAAAGAAACGCAAGATGCCTGCACTAGGCATGGTACGATAACTGTTCAAGGTATACCGCGGCTTGGAAAAGTCTAGGTTTAAAAACCTGCAACATTTTCTACTATACCACTCCAATGGTATATGTAAGATTTTCCAATTAAGTTTTATTTTTTTAGGACAACAGTATGAAATGAAAACAGCAGAAGTCAATGACTCATTTGAATTATTTAGCCTGACATGTTTACTGCTCCAAAATATTTAAATGTTTCTCAAAATAAAATATATTGTGTTCGAAGCGGAAAAAAGTTGTTGTTTATCCAGACATTTAAAAAGAATATATTTTATAGCAGTAATTACAATAATGTGAAACCGTGATATTTTTATCCAAGGTTATCCTACTGTCAGAATCTTATACCAGCCCATGCCTAGCCTGCACATGGGCACATCCAACACTAATGTTTTGGTTGTCAGGTATTTGTGTATACCTGAAAATGTAATGCACAAATAAGTGAAGGTTTCGGCGATATGGGAAAAATATCACATCAAAAACATTTCCTGCAAAACCACAAGTCATGATTTTGTCATGATTTATCTTGACGTTGATTTTACTTTTCTGCAAGTTGATTAAGCAGTACAGCCAAACTAAGGCCCTAGTTTTGCAGACACCTAAATGCATGACATCACGCTTGCCACAAACCACCTTTTAGTACTTCACACTGAGAATAAGCTTTTGTTTTCATAAGTTTGTACTTTCAAAACAGAAAAAGTTTTCCCTTTTTGTTAAAGTACCCTCTGCCAAATATTTCATAACAATAGAATAGTAAGAACTATATTAACTGGGCAATAAATTAAATGCTTCATATAAACATTTAATCAGCTGCACACCTGTGTGCTATTATAGCTGAGAAATGCAGCCAAAAACAATGTGGAAGGAACATGTGTTTAAAACCACAGAGATAATTGAGGCACTTTTCTGTATTGTGCAATAACACAACTGCAACAATCTCTAAGGGGGTTCTTTAGAAGAAAAGGTGACACATGAAGAAACCAGCTGAAGTGAAGGGGGCAGGAGTAAAAATTATTTAGGATTCTGCCTCTGGCCTCACCTTACTAGAGATAAAGAGAGATGGGGGAGAGAGAGAGAAGGCGGGAAGAGGGGGAGGCAGCTTTATTATAATGGCCGGTTTCATTTCCTGAGTACTGGCTCAAATACTGTGGGATTAAGAGCTTTCAATTGAACATATACAGTACAGATGCTTCCTCTCAGACACAACCTTGGGGAGAAGAAAAAAAAAAAAGTCTAACATTAAGAGCATTCAGGATGTAGTCAACAAAATGACATGCATTTGCAAATCAAATTTAGTCGCATCAACCTCACCGAACAACGAACATCTCTTAAAATACATGCAATACTTCATTCTCAGTGGTGCTTTTGAAATGCATGATGGAAACAGAAGTATGTGTGGCAGTAATTCATATGGTAACTTGGTGCCTTTTTCAACTGAAGGGCATTTAAAGGAGTCGGGTGAGTTAACCGTTTCTCTGTGGGGAGTATACAGTTGAATTTAATTACAAATGGAGAAGAGTCCGTGGGAGATGTCGCAATTGTACAAGCATTAGTTAAAGAAAACCTGCTGGACAATATAGTCCACAGGGGTCCAGAGGAGGTCTTGGAGAAGCCGAATAACAAGAGTGAAACAACCTGACTTTTTTGTCCTGAAATGCTGGGTGGATGCAAGCAAGTGCACTGGAGGTTACAGAGAGCCATAGGGGACTTCATGCATCTGAATAGATGCATTTCTGCAAGTCAAGAGTGTCACAGCTAAGCACACACACACACACACACACACACACACACACACACACGCGCGCGCGCCTATCCTGTTATAAAAAAATGAGTCTTCTCTCTTTTTCCTCACAGGAAGACAACTGCTCTTTTGTTTTGCCTGATGACAGATAAACTAGTTCTTATGAAGGCCACTGCAAAAGAGAAAACTACAAGCTAAAAGATAAGAGCACGGTAGAACTTTTAGTGAGGGAAGCATATTAATAAAATGTCTGAATGAATGCCATGCATCAGACTGTAATCTATGCAAACAGTCTTTTGTTGCACTGTATTTGCTCTTTTATAATAGGTCTGTAAAATGGGTTTAGACTGTGTAATAGGGCAGACGGGTAACTAAGTGGGCGATTCACTACTGAATAAAAGACGTCTTGTATTTAAAACCTGAATAAAATGATCTTCATCGCCCTTTACAACTTTGGATTTTATCGCAAGTAGAAGAGGGAGACACATTCTCATTTACACCTGGTGCTTTAATCCGTCTCTTTTGTCCACTTTCAACCACCTTCTGAATTTCTTTGAAGAGAGATGCTTTTAGGCAGATGTATGAATGGGCTTTTTCTGATCATTCAGTCTAACGCTGTGAAATACATTCATGCAAAGTTACAAATGAACACGCATCAATACGAAGAAATGCAGCTTTTATTTCAGTTTAGTCTTTTATTTTGTTTCTGTTATATTCACTGTTAAAAGAACATTGAACTTCTTACACTTTTTTTTTAACCTTGAAACTAAACATGCGTTAAAGGGTTAGTTCACCCTAAAATGAAAAGTGTGGTAATTTATTCACCTTTTACTTGCTCAAAACCTATTTGAGTTTCTTTTGCTGAACACAAAAAAAATATGATATTTTAAGGAATGCTGGTTGCTGGCATTTATTATGTTACATACACTGTAAAACCCAATAAGTTATGGTAACTTAAACCGATTAAGGAAACCGATTGCAAGAAACAATTTGAGTAAAAAAAATAAAAACTTATCTATATGAGTACTGTGAACTTACTCAATTTAAGCTGAAGAATTGAGGCATTTAATTAACTCATTACCTTCAACTGAGTTTAAAAATCTTTTCAAATGAGTAGAATTAACTTCAGCAAAGTTTGAGTTAACTACACTCATTTCATGTGATAAAGTTGGGTTTTATGGTGTAGTATCCCACCCCCCACTCTTGAAGTCAATGGATGCCAGCAACCAGCATTCAAAACCCATTTTGTGGTCATCAGAAGAAGGAAACCACATGAAGGAGAATAAATGTTGAGGTAATTTCATTTTTGCGTGAACTATCTCTTTAAATCCCAAATGGTTAGCATTAGTCAACAACAGCTGTCACATGTAGGTGGAAAATTTGGTAGGTGGAAAATTTGAGTTTTTCATGTTTACACTGAAAGGTAATTGGTAAAATGTATTTACCTCTTGGAGTGGTTAGTTATGGACAAGGTCAAAATCTTTTTCACACCTTTAATTAGCATTATCCATGTGTAAATTGGATCTTAATAATACCAGGTGACAACAGTGCCTATATAAACTAAATAGGGTATATGCACAGCAAGTGTTTCTTCCCATACTGGTAAACTTTCGGTGAACGATTAATTTAACTATTTTCAGTTTCATACGGTTCCTTTTAAAGCACTGATGTTGTAATTTAATTAAAATATAATCAGTTTAATAGACTTCAGCATTCATTTAGTTTTTCCAAGCATAAAACAAGATGAAAAGCCGTTTACACGCACACGACCATCAGGATTAGCAGGCTAGCACAGAAACTCCTTTGAATATACTAGGGGTAAAATAAATGTTCATATTTTAAAGACATGGCAGGGGAAAATGTAATTTAATGCAGTGCTTCTTGTAAATTCTGAGACCCACTTTCTATCATATCAACCAGGCAGTGAAGATCGTTGATTTTTTTTAAAGAAAACCGACCTTAAACGCGTTGATTTTGTAATGGCATACAGTTCAGTTCACTGGAAGTGCTTGACCCAGGTGACTTAAGAATTAAAAGTCCTTCTGCATACCCCATTTACTTAAGTACTGCCAATTAACCATCTTAATGGATTACACAAAAGGTTTCAGACTGCAAAATTAACCTGCAATCAGAATTTTAATACGTCTTTCACATAAACAATTTAGCAAAAACATAAGTATTTTAATAAAAAAAACATGTAAACTAGATGTGCAAGTTTGTATGCAAGAGTTGAGGCTGAAAATTAGTCCTGAGGCAACTTAGTGTCACATTTACAGCTATATTTATCCTAAACGCAGTGTTTATCACAGAAAGACAAAAAAAGAATAATTTGTACCAAAAAAAAAAAACCTAACAGAAACCCACCAGCTAAACTAGTAAAACCGGGTGTGACATTGCAGATGGTGTGTTTTGAGGGGGGTTGTGGGGGAGGGGTGGGTGGGGAGAGAGAGAGAGAGAGAGAGAGAGAGAGAGAGAACAAAAAACAGATGCTACAACTACTAGTTGTAAACGCAGTTTGGCTCTTAAACCAATTTAGTAGACAAACAGTCACAGGCGTAAATGAAACAACAATACTAAGAATGACTCAAAAAGAGTTACACATCACAGGAAACCAAAATCTAACTCGCATACAGGTAAAAAAAGTAGTTACACTCAACAATAATAATATAATGGTTAAGCTGCATTTCAAATAGAGATCACCAGTTTTTTTATTAAAGTTAAACTTTAAACTTATCCACTACTGCTTCAGTAGAAATAAATCTTTTTCCTCCACACCAAAGAACAACACAGTCACAACACGTTTTAAGTTTGTCTTTCAACCTAACAATCTTTCAGCACATGACACACTATCATTATGCTTTTGGTCTAACAGCCCAAAAGGCGAATGAGTCTCTTTAAAGTAGCACTGACAGACTGGCTGGTGCCTGAGAAAAACAGATGTTTAAGAGCCCGGCTTTTGTGCCCTTTATTTGATTACCTGAATATAATACCACCAATGCACTTTCGACGACAAACGCTGCGAGAAACAGCGCCCTACAAATCAATCACTTTATAAACACACTCAGATACGAAACAGACACAGAAGACAAAAGGGAAAAAAGAGGCTCAAATAGGTTTATATTTACGCAAAACTACTAACGTAACCAGATATTTAGGTTGTTGGCTTTACTATATCATAATATTCGGCGGTTTTTTCCACAAGTGAAACAGGTGCAAAGAAAAGGTAGCCTAGTGAAAATGGAGGCGGGACAAAAAGCGCATGAAAAATAATTTTTACTTTACACGTGAATGAATATAATTAATGGATATTTTCTTGCTGATAAATCAACAAAAGTGCTGAAACAATTTCTCAGTGATATTGTGAAGCGCACGTTTTCCTTTCAGAAAGAGTTCAAACGTTAAGTTTTATAATTTCATAACATGTTTATATATTTTAGATGTTCTTGAAAAGTGTTTGTTTTACTGGTCCATATGGTAACCGATCTAAAAAGGATACATGCAGACGTTTTGTAATTCAAAGAGTAAGAGGGAGAAGTGTTACCTTGATTCATGAGGGACACGGTGAGCAGGCACGTTAAAAAGGCGGCCCGCTGCATCTTTCTGCAGTCTGCGATAGTGTTTCACTCCTGAGAAATAATATCCTTGCCTTACGAGCGTCGTTGCTGGATAATGTTCTGGAAAGTACAACACACGTTGTGTACGTCAGTAAATTCAAACTTTGAGGTAGGTCCCCACGTGTCGCATCTGCTGAAGCGGTGATGGGCGGTTATAAATCGGCCCCGAGGCTCCTCCTCTTCGCCCTGCACCTAAACTGATTTAACCAACCTACTAGAAAACACTTGACGAGACTTCCCTTATCTTGTCCTGTGATGTTCTGCGGTTATATTTAAGTATAATTTTCGTAATATTATGTTTCATTTCAAACAAAGCTGACTCAACAAGGGTTTCTTGAAATTCTCTATTTGATTTTACTCACTACTTGTTTTTATTTATGGGAAACTAGAATCCGAATCTGAAAATGTTTTGGAATGATTCTGGGCCACAAAATTAGTTTATAGTTGTGTTATGTAATAAAAAACAATAAAACCACTCAACCAAATCGTGTCTAAAACCTGTTAACAAGACTTTCCATCCAGCTACTTCAACATTATACCACAGCATTTGATTAAGACTGATTGCATAAATTTGAATATTGTCTTGAAGCTTGTGAACCTCAGTCAGAATGTATGAGAAGCACTAGTTTAGTTATATTAACAAATCTTTTAGCATTGCATCATATTCTTCTCGCAAAAATAAAGTGCAGTCACATGCAAGATCGTGCTATTTGTTTACAACTTTTTAATAAGTTACTCTTATCAAAATAACCACAGAAGTTTGACTACATTTCCAACATCTATTGTGCCAATAATTAATTCAGTGAGATTTTTGGTTTGCATAATGAGTTGGACAACAGCCATTCCTCCACACAGAGGTCTAAACATATGACAGCTTTAAATATTATAAAATTATATAAAAATAAAACATAAAAAAATGCTTTCTAAAATTATTAGCTGAAACTCTTCCAACAATAAATATAATATTCATTCACTTTACGATAACAGAAAGCTGACATCCTTTTAAATTATCATGGCAACAATATACAATGCACATTGTGGGATATGCACCACTAAAAGAATAGGAGATATGTAAGTATATAGAGAATTAGTTAATTGTCACAGCATTCTTTGAAATTAGTCAGGGGAACCTGGTAGAGAATGGGAATGTGTTGTTACAACTCAAAACATTCTGGGAATTTAGGACACGGTAACCTGGATTCCATCATATATACACTCATCAGCAGTAAACGGTAAGTGCTCACACTACAAATAAGAAGAAAATCAATTGTATATATGATTAAAATGTTTTATTTTCTTCAATAATTTAACAGTACCATCATTTTACACATTTTTACATCCTTTTAACGCTCCCTTTCCCCTCCCCAACAGCAACAGTTACAGTAATTGGATGTTGCTATCATAAATCCAGCAAATACAGATAAATAATATAATCTTAATAAATAAAAAGCACACACACAGAAAATAATAATTGTAAAAATAATGTTGAAAAACACAATAATAATTATAGATAAATAAATAAAATAAAATAATTACAATTTTACCGTGCGTCTCATGACAGTGACCTTATTCATCCTCCAAAAACGCCAAATAATTTCCCCATCTTCTCTAATAAATATTCACTTTATCACAGGCCTGTAGCCAGCCTGGTGAAAGGGGTGTTTTTTTTCTCAAAAAGTGGACCTTTTTGCCATTATACGCCTCATTTTCTATTTAATTATGACATTTAAATACTGCATTTTAGTGACAGTTTAAGAACTATCCTGAATTAGCTTGTCGGGTGGTCATCATAACCACACATTTGGACTATTTTAGCCAAAATAGTATTCAAATCCATTTTAATATGGGCCACTTTTGGAGCTTCACACCTTTTTATTGTTAATTTTTTGTTTCAAGAATAAGGTCCAAGATTTAGAACAAAAGGCACTTATAAAATGTTTTCTCAGCAATACAGTAGCGAAAGATGACTTCTTTTATGTCAGATTGTATGTTTTCTTGCACAGATGGATGTTGGATCCATGAAAAATATTTGCTAGCATTGGCCAAAACTGATTAGCTGAAGTCACATTGAAACAACAGCCAACAGATGATTCTGCTTGGTCCTAAAGCCATTTTTTGATGGGTTATTTTGACCATGATGGCATAGCAGTAAAAATAAGACAAATGAGCTCATGTATTGAACAAATTCTGTACCTTTCTCAGTGAGTGGTGAGTCCTCTGAACCACCTGAACCCCCCTTATCTACATGTCATTTTTTAATGTGCTGCCATCTTCCCCAATTCCGTAACTCATTCTCGAAATGATGGTGGACCTGCTGAATGCCATCCCCTCATAATGATTTGTTTTCCAATCATAATACTTGTTTGAATCCACTCAAACATCTTCACTCCAGACCCCAACACAAACGGGTCTTTTATATATTCCAGGACAAAACGAAAAGCAGCATCCAAAAACATCCTGATTGTAACTAGGCACTTTAACCCAGAATTCCTGTATTTTAGAACAGGACCACAGGGCATGCGTCAAGTCTTCTTCTTCGCTTTCACATCTCCAGCATTCAGCAGAATCTTTCAACCCAAGTCTGAAAAGCCTACTCAGAGTCCAATAAAAATATTCAAAATTTAAAAATGTATTAAGCATACTCCTAAATTTCTTGACATCACTTTACAGTTTTGGCCATTTTTTTCCCAATGTTTATCGCTGAATGTACAATTTAGATCTTTACACCAAACAGTTTTAAGTGCAAAATGGAAATTACAGCCCATCTTTTCTATTAATCATTTATAATACACTGAAATATTTTTATATATTTTACTGTAAAAGGGCCATTAACATTTTATGCTAGAAATTTGAGCTAGAAATCTTCATTTACCGAATAAAAAAAATGTATATTAGGGTGAACTCTTTAAGAATTCAATCTCTTATATTCTTACATCATAGCCATTATTTAGTCATTGAGCAACATAAAAATGACATATTGTACAAAATAGTATAAAATGTTGATGAATTGGAAACAAATTATTTAATTCCTGACCATGATGTGTTATGATCTTCAACAGTATTATTTATTGCTTCATAGGTGATGATCTAACACCATTTCCAATCATTTTTAAACAGTATGTGCCTTGACATGTATTTTAATCCTTAGCAGTGTGCCTAAGGCTGCAATACTATACATCCAATAATAATAGCTATGGCCATCAAGTGATATGCAAAACATAAAATCAGGTTAAACCAGTAGCAAAGCAAAACAAGAATCTCTTGATACAATCTACTGAACCTGGTACCATGCATCTTTCTTTTTTTTCTCCCTCCATTATCTAACCCTCCTCCCTGTTAGCCACCAAACCACCTTTTTTTTCTCCTCTTTTGCATTTTATTGCCCCAATATTAGCTGAAATCCCCCATCTCACACACATCTCAAAGGCAGGTGGGTGAACGGGGTGGGGTGTTCCCTCATCTCATTGGGTTTGCATTGTACTTCCTCACACCTCCTAATGGCCCGCCTGATAGATACGAGAATGAATGAACGAAGAACAAAGGCAAACCACAACGATTCTCTCACAAAGGACAACTCAGAGAGAGTTCATAAACAGGGCACAGTACACTCGAATAAAAGATTTTGGTTACTTGGTCAAACTACTTATTTAAATTGAACTGAAACAACACAATTCTGGATATTTTTTGGGACATCTTAATTGTTTTATGTTCAATCCACTTAAATTTGTTACATTAACTTGAAGATGACCTATTTTAGCCCTTTTCAAGATATAAGAGAAGTCTTTTGTGTCTCCAGAATGTGTCTGTAAAGTTTCAGCTCAAAGCACCCATCAGATTATTTATTATACCTTTCAGAATATTGGAATTTTTGCCTTGAACACATTGTAGCTGTTTTTGTTGCCTGTCCCTTTAATGCTACTTCTCCTCACCCACTGTTCCCACGTGCCTGTCAGGGCGTATTCACACTTTATTCAGTTGCCTTGAACCCAGCCGAAGCACACTTGTCCGCCCTCCCATCTCCCCTGATGGCCCGCACTCACATTGCATTCAAGCCTGAGAACGTTTACGTCATCGATGATGCTCTGTTCAGTTTAAGAAACGCTCTTGCTCAGCACAGTGGAGATATCTTTATATCGTTATATCATTTTAGTCGTTTGGGATGCAGTGACACACAGTCAAATATTTTGCCGAACAGATTGATCACTTTTGATGCTCATAAATAATCATAAAGTCCTCATGCTGCAAGACTTAGGAGGTTTCCTAAAGGTGCAGCTCTCATTGAACTGTAAGAATGATTAATAAATCCATATGAAACAGTCCCTTAAAAGTCACGTCTCGTCTTCAGTTTCAGGCTCAGGCACGCTTTGCACTTACACTACAAGCGTACTGCGCCAAAGCCCAAGTGAACCGCGCTCTGGCACACCTCTTCCAACCGGGCCAGGACCGGCCAACTGAACCGTGCCTGAGCCTGATTCAGAGCACTCACACTTCTCAAACGATCCGGGAAACGGACTTGGGCACGGTTTGGATAGCATAGTGTGAGTGCACCCTAAGAGTGTACCTCAACAGCACAGTGACAGACAAGCAAGAAGCAGGTCTCACTTAATGTTTGTAAGAAATACTACAGTAAGAACTTTCCCAATTATTAGGATGCAGTTGTTGTAGAGTTGCAATGATGAGTCACACCCAATGTCGTTACAAAGTTCACGCACGCACACACACACACAGATGCACACACATCGGAAAAACACACACAGCGCGCGTTTAAATGTGCAGTTTTTGCATGGCAAATGTGACAGGAAACACGTTAATATTCACTGCTGTATGGATATCCATTATGGTAATGTATAAAATAAACCTGATTTAATGTCCACAAACCGGGATTGAAGCGTCTTCTTTCATATTTGTACTGACATGAAGCTGTGGTGATAAAGACGATAAAATCGCTGTAATTCATTACAAACATTCACTGTTTTAAAACATGTTAAACTTGTAAAACTCATTTTTGATCACATTTGATGATAATTGATGATCACAGAAGGCTGAACAGATCTTTTAATCCCAGTTACTGTCTTGTTGATATGATTATACGCATTACTACGGAGACATGTTAATAAACAGCTGTCAATCAAATCGCTGCGTGGAGAAACCATGGGAAAAATGGGAGTGATATTTGGATCCTATTTTAACATCACAAAATAAAAAAAAGGGACTTATTGTGTTTCTATCACTCCGATATGACAGTGGACACACTATACCTACACACAGTTCTGTCCAAACAGCTTACAAAAGATCCTCATAGGTCCCCTTTAATTGATTTGTGTTGGAAGAACACGAATGAATTGTGTGGAACCCTGCATGTTTTACAGTGTATTTTCCTTACTGCACATTTTAAAATAATTATCAGATTTATCCCACAGGTAAATTTAGCCAACAATACATTCAATGAGTCAAAATGTATTGATTTATTATTGGAACAATAAGAAATAATAATTATCTATGAAGATATTTTTTTAAATTTCATATATCGTAAATATATATACACTGTAAAAGATGCTGGGTTCCACATGATCAATTTGTGTTTGGAAAACATGAAGGAATTAAGTTGAGTGAGTTTATGATTTAAGTGTATTGAACATAAAACAATTAGGTTGTCCCAAAAAAACCTCAAAAACTTAATTTGGACAACTTTAAGTACAATTTGCTTAATCCTCAGATTGCTCAAATATTTGTATCTTGGCCAAATATTGTCCAATCCCAACAAAACAAATGTCAAGGGAAAGTTTTTTATGACAAAAATTGACACTTTATTACTGGTTTTGTGGTCCAGGGTCACATGTAGTGGGGACATTCTACCAGAAACTTACATTATCTGTCCCTGAAATAAAACATAAATACAGTGAATATAAAGTATTTCATCCCAAAAATGTCTAAAATGGACCGATGGTTGATTTCTGTGAGTTGTTCTGTAAAGGAATATATATTTCATTTGGTTCTCAGAATTTTGTTCTTTATTGAAAACACTATACAAATGTACAAACCCCGTCATTGTCCTTGTCCTCAGCTCAATTGAACCTACAGCTTTAATAGTTTTGCTATGTAAAAACTGTTGTTTAGAAGAAAAAAACTCAGAAATAGCAAGTTTAAGTTGTTATCATTCACATCAATTAATAAAAAATATGAAAATAAATATATATAATTAATTTTATAATTATCCCCATGTTTCGGTCAGTCCTGTCACATTTGCATTAAATTTAACATAAATTAATGCAATACATCTTTAAGGCTATGACTCAAAGGAAGTGACATCATTTGATGGAGAAGCTGACAGTGATCAAGGATGCATTCCATCATTAAATTGTATGATTTTATGCTAGTTTTTATATGATTTGTTGAGCAAGACAAGCTTAAAGGTCAGGCCCTGTCATATTTTTATATAAGTGAAAATGTACGTTTCTGGTAGAATGTTCTTTCTGCTTGCTTTATTAGGCAGTTATGTTTTAGATGATGGCATTTGTCTGATGTTATGCAAGTACAAACCAACAAAATGAAACAATATCCAATCAGAAGAAATCTTGACAGAAGGTATAGATGCAATGGGGCAGCACAAAGTGAAATGGATTTGGACAACAGAGATGGAGGATCAGCTTGTTGATTTGTGGCAAATTGGCAATACCTATCTGTGATACACTGTAAAGAATGGTGGGTTTCACAAAATTCCTCCATGTTGGGCATGTTGTCCCAACACAAAAATGATTAAGTTAACTAAATTGTTTTTACAAATTTAAGTGGATTGAACACAAAACAATTAAGTCCCCCCCCAAAAAAGAATTGTGGTGATTCAGCTCATTTTAAATTAGTTTTATTTAATGAATTTCCTGTTAAAATAATTCCAAACACTCACTATTTCTTCCACCTTCCACTCACTATTTTCTTCTTCCAATCATCCACCATGTTTACCCTGATGTCTCGAATGATACTGCAAGATTTCCCCATTCAAGACTTGAATGGTTGAAATTTTTATTTTTCAGCATGAACTCTGCTTGCTTTGATTTGCCTGATGCAAATGAACAAAGCCGCCTGCAGTTTTGCATTTTATACAAATAAAGTGCTGAATATTTCTCACAAGATGATTCACTGCGATGGTGACACCCCAGAGAAGGTGAACCAGCATTGATTAAAAGCATTGGCCTCAAATGAGT
Source organism: Danio tinwini (assembly GCA_903798205.1). Classification (NCBI taxonomy): domain Eukaryota; kingdom Metazoa; phylum Chordata; class Actinopteri; order Cypriniformes; family Danionidae; genus Danio; species Danio tinwini. Next base: position 3,915,913 of record CAIGQZ010000379.1, on the reverse strand, counting down.
ACAAATCAGGGGCCCCAAAACACGTGCGAGCTTCGTTGGCAATTAAAAGTGTGAGAGAGGGAAGCTGAAGAGTGTGAATGAGAGCCTGTAAGCAGCAGAGCCTCATTATACTGAATGTAATGGAGGATGGAGGGCGACACTTTGACCCTGACGTAATCTACAGGTTTGTGGGAGGTGTTGGTGACCTAAGTGACCTGCGAAGTGTCAGTCAATAGCCAAACTCAAATGCATGAATGCTTCATTAGTTCATCTCACTGTGCTTGGCAGTGAGAACCCAGGGAGAAGATTGGCTTGTTCGTTTTAATTGCATACTGTTGCCCATTGTATTTAATATTTGATTTGATTTGATTCATTTCTGGAATTTAATTGTTATTTGTACTTACACTGCATAAAAGTAATAATTCTGTACAATGTAATTATTGTGTTTTTACATTGTACTTATGCTTGATTAAACACCTGCATGTAACTACATCTGTAACTGTTATTACATTTTAATTACACTGTTTACCATTCCTTACACCTTAACCCACCTCTAAACCTACCCATACCACCAAACCAGTTCCTAACCCATACTCAAGAGCACCAGAAGTGTTCTGCAAAAAATTATGAACACAGTAAGTACTTTGTATTTATTTTTAGATGTAAGTATAGTAGTAAAAGCCACCTAATATAAAGAGGGACCTTAATTTTAATAATTTAACATTTCTAAAGGAGCTGTAGACATGGAATTGAACCAGATTTTGGTTAAAAACTCAAACATTAATCAAACTCAAACTCAAAAAATCTTAATGGTTCTGTGTGTCTCGTCTATTAAATCTGATCTTAATTTGTATTCTCTATTGGATTCAAGTCAGGTGACTGGCTGGGCCATTCTACAGCTTGATTTTCTTTCTCTGAAACCATTTGAGAGTTTCCTTGGCTGTGTTGGATCATTGTCTTGCTGAATTGTCCACCCTGGTTTCATCTTCATCATCTTGATAATGTTGGAGTGAAGCAGCTAATATTAATTTACAATGATGAAAGATGATTGCTGAAGAACTTTTTCCCTGCGTCATTTCATTTTATTACACATAACTTAATTTGTAAACTAATTAGATTTCTTTGCATATATGGATTCCTTTGGTTGTTACCAACATCAGAGAAAATTTTCAAGTCAGCAGCGCCTTTAGAAAAATGTTTTCTGAAAAAAATGAGGACGTGATCAATACTTTTTTTCCCTGTTTTATGTAGAAATGCATAAACGAATGAACAACCAACAAAAATGAAAATATCAAATCTTGTCCCAGACCTTTCACGTTATGAAATTCTTTCATGCAAATATTATACTATAGTTTTATATTAATTTTGTAATTACATGTAATTTTGTTAATAGAATGAAAGTACACACATGAGCAGATCTTGCTTCCCCAGACAACAGAGCCCATGACCTGTTGTTATTTGAGTTACTATTTAAATTAAATTGTATGCTATTCTATTCTGTTATTCTATTCTATTTGATTGTATTCTATTGTATTATTCCATATTATATTATATTATATTATATTATATTATATTATATTATATTATATTATATTATATTATATTATATTATATTATATTATATTATATTTTATTTTATTTTATTTTATTATATTTTATTATATTATATTATATTATATTATATTATATTATATTATATTATACTGTATAATGATTTTACTTGTTTATTTTAGACTTTTGAAGCACTTGAGGCATTTAAATTAATGGTTTTTTGACAGTCTGGTGTAACCAGTAGCTACTTGATCATGACATCATCCTGTGAAAACAGTAAATGACCTCATAGGCCCTGAAAAACTGAAACAGATCATTTTCACAGAGTCTTTAGGATCAGATAATCCTTCGGCCCTCTGAGGCCTGTTAAAACAAAACAAAAACAAACAAAAACAGTATAAAGGCATCTTAGAACACTTTGGGGCAGGGGGTTTTGCTTCTTTTTTTCTCTGTATTGGGATGAATTTCTGAATTATTTTTGTTCAAAGAGATGACAAGTTCATGGGACAGTTCTTGAAATGACTTTCATGTGTAGTAAGTTGCTAAATAGCACTTTTTTTCTTGCTGTTTTGCTGTGAGCTCTGAAAGACTGATCCAGCAGATCCGGTGCAGGTGATGCACAAATCATTAGAGATTAGAGCCTTCAGCCTTGGGCCGTTTTTGGTAGATATGCCAGTTTCAGTGTTTTTCAAAAAGAGTTCCAGCGAAAACAGCTCTCGGCCACAGGCTTTGAATAAGAGGGTGTCTCCATACATGTGTTCTCTTTAGCAATGCCGTTTCTAGAAAACATTTTAGCATGTTAATGAGAAAGTCACTGGAACAGTCACTCAGAGGCTGTGATCACATTGTGTTTGTGACTGACAACTGCAATTACTGGCACATGAGTTTCACAATGCAGCTTAAAGTAGAGGATTGTAATGTATGCTTAAATGTACTGTAAAAAGAGATTAGTTGACTACTTAAAAGGGAGTAAACCTGTTGCTGAAATATATTAAGTAAATGAACTGTGTGCATTAATTAAGTCAAATTATGAAATTAAGGCAACTTAACTGTTGCAAGTTACACTGAGTTGTCTCATTTTTTTAAGTTATGTCTACTTGTCGCTTAAAATGTTCAAGACACCCTCGACTACTTTTTTGAAATTTTAACAATTTGTGTGTGTTGCGCATCAGTTAAGACATTAGCACCTATCAGTTTAATTGCGGGGAAAACTGGATAATTTTGAGCTTTTGTCAGCTAATTTCATCTTCCATCATCTTTCTTCAATAATTTTTGGGGCAGGATCAAAATCGGTGACACACGCCTATATCTGTGCTGCTGTGTTCGCCTATGTTTAAATCATACAGATTACCAGCAGGGCTAATGGTTAAACATGGCAAGAGGCCTGCTGCACTGCTATCCACTGAGTCTGCATTCAGACCCAAGGATTCAAGAGGAGAGAAGTCCCCCTCCTTTAAAATGTTTACATGGTTATCTTTATAATGATATAACAAATTGTGGTTATGTTTATATGAAATTATGAATAGCAAGGCATTCAATTACTGTTTTTTGGTTTTTTTGCATTTTAACTTTGTAAACTATAAAATCATGCGTCTCCTTACGGTTTGTGTCTCATTATGTGAGCCAACTGACAAGACTTGAACTGAAAAAGTGGAGTTTCATGGGCCTTTAAAGACAACAGGTTTAATAATTTTTTAAAAGGATAGTTCACCCAAAAATGATAATTGCCTTACCATTTACTCTTCCTTGTGTGGTTTTAAACGTTTCTTTCATCTATTGAACTCAAAAAACAATATTTATTTTTAAAATGCTGGTTGATGGTACCTTTTAACTTTTATAGAAACTATGAAAGTCAATGAGTGTCAGCTATCAGCATATCTTCTATTGTGTTCAACAGAAGAAAGAATCTCAAATAGGTTTTGAACAAGTAAAGGGTGGGTAAATGATGACAGAGATACTATTTTTGGATGAACTATCCCTTTAATTAAAGTTACTGATTGGTTTTTACAGTGCATGTAAAGTCAAGTCCTTTTAGTTGTTTCAACCCAAATCACCAACCAAACCAATTTGAGTCATATAACATAATATAGAATTTTTAAGTTGTTTAAATGATAATTTATTTAAACTTAAGCTAAATATTTTTTGACGCTTGGTGATAATATTTATCAATGTTGGGGTAATGCATTACAAGTAACGCGAGTTACATAATAATATTACTTTTCTAAGTAACGAGTAAAGTAACGCATCACTTTTAAAAAATAAGTAATAATATTTGAGTTACTTTTTTGAAAATGTAATGCAAGATACTTTTTAGTTTCATTAGTTAGCTTTTAAAAATAAATTGCTGAATTAAAATTAGTCACAATGAATCATGCAGTCAATGAGAGAATGTGTTCATTATTTTGAATGCATCGAAGAAAAGGAAAAGGGGATTGCCTCAATTGACAATGATTTAAGTACAAAAGTAGCAAACACATTGCTTTAAACCTTCAATATAAGTTTAAAAGTATAGCTCTGGGGTCAGGAAGTTCTCAGATAAAATTATCTTAAAATATCTTTTTAATGTGTTTTTTTTAAAGATAAATTAAGGTTATACAGGTTATACCTTGTTAATTGCAGAAGTTCTCTTTTTAAAAGAGACAGACAAGTTCTAAAAGAAATCAAGCCTCAGCCAGGTAATAAAAAACAACGCAAAAGTAACTTGAAAGTAACGTAACGCATTACTTACCATAAAAAGTAACTAAGTAACCAGGGCCGGCGCGTCCATAGAGGCAACCTATAGGCGACCACCCCCCATCAGTTTTGTTTTCATTTTCAGGTTGAGGGTGGCGTGATAGTCCTTTGCCTAGAGTGGCAGTTCGGCTTGCTCCGGCCCTAGTTACTTTTAGGAGTAACTCAATATTGTAATGCATTACTTTCAAAAGTTACTTTCCCCAACACTGTATATTAACACTGAATATAAAAATAATATTAGCACTGGTTGTAAGATACAGAAGCATTTGTCTCATTATTAAAAATGCACAAAAATAAAAAAAATTTGTTAATGTTTTGAAAGTATTTTCAATGTTAACTAATGATAGCAAATGGAAAGTGTGACCCATTTTTTCAGTCTGGGCTAAATGCTAGATAATGCTTTATGAGAACTTTAAAGCTTTAAAGTAAGTGGTTTAGCATTGGGTTTAGGTTTCCTGACCACATATTTCTATTTAAGTCACTATAAAAGTTAGCGTTACCTTTTGCACCATTACAGACAACCAGAGACACGATAACTGTAAATTTAACCTAAAAGACACATCTGTGATATATAGTGAGACACAAAGTGAAGGAATGCAGCTAATGTGGAGAAATGTGAAGTGAAATAGGAGCTCATCTGCCACTGTGAATAATCAATTCTATGTCTTATCAACACAGAATTCAATGAGTCAATGAATGTTATACTATGTCCACACTTTGTTTGTTATGTGTGAAGCATGAAGAATCGAACAAAAGTTCAAAATGTGCTTTGAGCGGTATACTTTAAACAGGGCAGCATCATTTTTTACATTTTTCAGGAATGAAAACAAGGCTGTGAGTTATAAAAATACAATGCACTAACTGGATTGAACCAGTAACAATACTAAATGTTCAGCTGATGAAAGCTAATGTTCAGCTGATGGCTTTATTTTATGTTCATATTTAGGAATAAACACACTGTAAATGTCTTTCTGATAAAAGAGAAAAAACTAAACCCTCATTAAACAGTTTTGAATGTTTTGAGTAGGGAAAATTCTGTGCTCTCAGATCATAAATTGCACTGTCAAGACTGTAAGCATCACAGCCTTGTTTTATTCCCCAATAAATTTAATTTGACTTCTTTCTTGACTAAGTTTTATTGAGTGCATTATTACCCATCCACTTGTTCAGCAACACTTGTTCCCGTAACGTTTATCCATAGGAATATGAAAAAGTAAATTCAGTTGTGTTGTAAGCCATAAACCAAGGCTAAAAGCTACTATGTGAATAACTTTATGAAAATCCATCAAATAGACCTAGCTACATGACTGTGCACTTAGCTTTAATTAGGGAAAGAACAAGGCTATAATCCCATGAAGCACAGTGAATGGCAGTCCATTCAAAATTACAGTAACATATAAAGCTTTTCATTTTACATTGGTGTTTGTTTATGTAGCAAAACATGCATATGTATTCAAATATTTAAGTACTTTGAGATTGCTGGAAGATTATTGGCACTGCTTCATGAGAGTAGGTGGAGCTAATGTTTTGTTGTCTGTGGCTCTTTGATTGGTGGAACTTTTTTTTAGAAGTTTTTATAAGAAAATTCCAATATTAAATCATGTTTATTCAGTTCAAATAATGTGAACTGATGGATTTAACAAAATACAATTGATTATCAATCTAGGAGCTCATTGGAAGTTTATAATTATTAGAATTGTTTAATTTCCCCATGGAAACAATGAATGAAATACCTCTGATTGGCCATTGCATCCAAGAAATCATCAGATATGCCTGTGATTGGGTAGACTGATCAACGCTGTAAAACACAGTGTAACATGTTGTAATAAAGACTTTTATGGTTTCATGAGTATAAACAAATCTGTTTACAGCCTTAACTGAGGTTTCTTTTATAACTTTTGTTTGCCTAATGTTTTCAAATTATATTCAATTATGATTTATTGATACTTAATTGAACTGTAAAGTTGACAACTTTACACATGAAACTTACAGTGGCAGAGAGAGCTTAACATGCAAGAGCTGCAATTTAAGAAAACACATACAATTGCAAAAAATGCAAGCGAATTAAGACAAGATCTTCATCCATTTGACAGCAAATGTGCTGCAAATCTTTACGTAAACACATTTACGTAAACACATTAAAAAAAAAAAAAAAACACGCTGCATTTTCACACAATGCAAACAGTTTATGAAAAGGTTCTGCATTTTCACACAACACTTGCAAAAACATCGGAGCACAATGCAAATGTTTTAAGGGGACCCAAAAGTGTGACGGATGCTGCTGTGCCATGACGATTGCTCAGTGAAGTTGTAGATGATCTTTGAAAGGTGATTTTTTTTTTGTTTATTTTAACATCTTGATTTCCTTGTCTTTAGTAATTATTAACCTAAATAACCATAACCTAAATAGTTGGGTCCGTCAGCGTGTTTTCATAAATTGTTTGTGTTGTGGGAATATGCAGTGCATTTTATTAATATGTTTGCATTGTGTGAAAATACAGTGTTTTTTTTTATTGTTTTGCTTTGTGAGGATTTGTAGCATGTGTGCTGTCAAACGGATGAAGATCTTTTCTTAATTTGCTGAGGTTTTTTTTGTAATTGCATGTGTTTTCTTAAATTGCAGCATGTTAAGCTCTCTTGGTCACCGTAGAAACTAGTTAATTTCATACAGTATAGACCAATTACCATGTTTGTAAAAATTCAGGATGCGCGTGCAGGGAGGTGGCAGAAAAAAACGGGATCGCTAGCATTTACAGTGAGGGAATGACATCCGATGCGGTACAGAGTTTGTTGTTGTCTTAGAAGTAAGATATATTGATTACATATTATATATGTTATTTACATAATGCTTTCATCGTATTATAACAACTTGTCACACAGTGATAAGCACAGTGATTCGGCAAAATTAACGTTAAAGTGAGCGGCGTTCATCTGACAGGTCCATTTGCAATAGCACCCTCCCAATGAATATTGAATAAGACGAAATGACCAAGCATCCAGCCCGAAATATACAATCTCATTGAAGCTCCAAGGGATTTTACAATAGAGAAGTTAAAGGCCTGCAAGTGTTTGGATGCCAACAATTGTGTTCCGTGTGGTCATGTGCAAGAAATAATGTTCCCTGATTACCAGATTTAAAATCCGAGGTTCTGCTGAGCCAAAGACAAGGAAAAAAAGATGGAGCTAACGTTATACAAGGCCTGGGTGATCATCAACTAAAATTTGTCTATTTTTGACTTTTTCGAATTTGGCATCCTACCGCAAAACACGACATGCTTGCTATTGCAGCCGGTCTTTTTTTGCAACCGGGGACCCGTGTGACGTCATGTGTGACACAACAAAATTTCAATTGATGCACATTTCATTACACAAATCTTAATTAATAAAACAAAGCTTTTATAATTCTACATGAAAAAACTACAGTATAAGCATTACTGTTTTTGAACAATACTATAGTAATGTGCTCGAATCTGCTTTGAAAATATATCTGTTGTGGACTATAGATGCTATGGTAATACAACACCCATAATATAAACAAATTACTTAATACAGTTTTTTACAACTATATTTGGCTACAATATACAACAGTTTACTGTAGTAAAAACAACCGTATATATTACAGTTATAGTTAATTATTATTATTATTAGTTAAAAAAGTGTTGTAAATACTCAACGCTATCTCACGGCAATTTGTTTCTATTTGATTTAGTGGCTAATTAATATGAAATCAAAAATCTCCTTTGTACACTTTAGTACCTTATGTCCCAATGACGGTTGGGTTTAGGGGTGGGGTTGGTGCCTCCTTTTAAAATTCTTACATTTTCGTATGACTGAACTCGAATTAGCCACTTGACTGATTAAACGTAAAAAAAATAAATGTAAAAGTTACTTTCCGCATGGGATTAGACTGAAATACTGTAATAAATACAGTATTGCTTATTTTACATAGTTCTATAATTACTATCAATCAGTCTTTTTTTAAGTGAGCTGTAAACTTCTGCAGACCAAAAAACCTGGATCTAAATCTTTAGCTGACCCACAGCTCATATCTGCATCTCTAAACAAAACCCAATAAGTTAAGGTAACTCACACCATTTGAGGAAACCTATTGCAACAAACCATTTAAGTTTAAAAACTAATCCTAATGAGTACTGTGAACTTAATCCATTTGAGTAAACGAAGCAATTTGAGCACAGTAAACCCAATAAATGAAGAGAACTCAAACCAACTGAGTGTTGTAAAACCCAATAGGTTAAGGCAACTCAAACCAGTTGAGGAAACAGATTGCTACAAACCATTTGAGCTAATCTATATGAGTACTGTGAACTTACTCCATATAAGTTAAGGCAATGAGGTATTTAATTAACTCATTACCTACAACACTGAGCTCAAAACTCCTTTAAAATGAATATAATTAACTTTCAACCAATTTTGAGTTAACTACAGTCATTTCATTCGATAAAGTTGACTGTTGGGTTTTACAGTGTATAGTCTTTTTTCAAGTTAGCTGTAAACTTCTGACGACCAAAAAAAAACTAGATCTAAAGCTTTAACTGACACACAGCTCATATCTGCATCTCTAAGTAAACCCAAAATAGTTTGAATTCTCATAAAAGTTTGCTGCTGAAAACCCCTTTTTGGTTTATCTTGTCACATTTATGTTTTAGAGTATTGAGAGTGAAGTTATCTAAAACAAATACTTTAATGTGTCTGAACTAACATTAGAGTAAAGCCACATGTATGTGAATGACAGTATTGACTCCAGAGCTCATAAGGAAATAGAGCGAGGGGCGGTAATTGTTGTGTGTGTGTCCTTTTCAGCAACTTAAGTATTTTAAGCTTCCTAATGCTTACAGGAATCAATCAATTTGTGGTTGGTAATGGCTGAAGACCATCTCACAGTTTGTGAGAGCTTTAGCATGACCCGGAAAATGCAAAGCGTCCATTATCACAGTGTCTGCTGAGAGCCCTTCACCTTCTCCTGCTCCATATGTGAGTTTATAGCTCCTCTTTTCCCCAGGGTTCTTTCCCCTCTTTCTTTCCTGTTACATAGATTTGTAGCATATCAAACTGTGCCATTATAACATTTCCAAAAGAGAAGGGCTTTTTATTGTACTTCCACTTGCACTACAATTATGAGGTGTTTTCCTTTTCAGTCATTTATTTAGCATTTAAAAAAAGGCCCAATGATATAATGTAGCATAAAACAGCAGGACGTTCTTTTGTTCATTTCTGAAGGGCACAAAATTTAGGTTTTTATTGCTTTTTTGTGTTATGTGAGGTTATATATATGAAGCTTTTATTAGAGGATTATGATGGTACGAGCATGTAAATATTTGATAACTTCTAAAAGGACCTAAAAGGCAGACCACATGTAGAGATCCTTTGATTTCTTTGATGTTTGAGTGCTATAAAGGCAACATGCACTGCAGTGTAATCTTAGTCATAACATTAAACTTAAACTGCTGAAAGTGTGGGATATTATATTTCACACCAGACAGTATTCCCTATTATTAAAATAATCGGTCACACTTTATTTTGATGGTCCGTTTGTTGAATTTAAGTTACATTGCAACTAATTCTCAGTACATTATAAGTAGACTGTTAGGTTGGGGTTAGGGTTAGTGTAAGTTGATATGTACTTGCAAAGTTTCTTATAGTCAGTTAAATGTCTGTTGAAGGAGCATATCAACAGATATTATGCAGACAGTCTATTAATACTCAAATGGACCATCAAAATAAAGTTTTATCAAATAATCAAATAAAGTATGTAGAATCTGAAATTTATAATAACCAGTGTGTGCTTTAAATGAAATCAACTCTATATTGTATTATGTATTGTTTTTTCTATTATTTGTTTTGCATTGATAATTTTAGTTATGGGTATATAATCCTTTATAAATCTTAGTTTGTTCATTTAGTCATCCATTTATTTGATTATTTAAAAAAAAATTATGTTTATTATTTATTACATTAATCATTTATTGATTTGATTTCTTTATTTGATATATTTCTTACTACTACTACTACTACTACTACTAATAATAATAATAATAATAATAATAATAATACCTTACATTTATATAGTGCTTTTCTAAACATTCAAAGTGCTTTACACATTGTGGGGGAATCTCCTCATCCACCACCAGTGTGTAGCATTTACCTGGATGACGCGACAGCAGCCATGTTGAGCCAGATGGCACACCACACAACAGCTTAATAGAGAGGAGACAGAGTGACGAGGCCAATTATGATATGGGGATGGTTAGGAGGCCATGATGGACAGAAGCCAGTGGGCAAATTTTGCCAGGATGCTGGGGTTAAACCTCTACCCTTTTCGAAGGACATTCTGGGATTTTTCACAACCACAGACCTCAGTTTTATGTCTCATCCAAAAGACGGCACTCACTGAGCAGTATAGAGTCTCCTTCACTATACTGGGGCGTTAGGACCCACACAGACCACAGGTTGAGAGACGACCATGTGAGGGTTGCAGAGAGCTAGCTGCCGGCTAAAAGATTAAAATTTTAGTCTCCTGCTTCTGCTGTTCTCAGGCTTCCATCCACAGTCGACTCCTATATTGATAGTAGGCTGCTAATTCAGGTGAATACTGGTTAGCATGTTTGGTTATTGGAAACTCTACTGACTTGTTGTCAAATACCAGGAGCAACTGACATCCCCTGACAAGATCTGGTTTCTGAGGCTGGATCTTATTTTTTTGGCATGAAGACTGTGATCTAACAAGTATAATGAATAAAGTAAAATGTTAAATCAAATCAAATATGAATACATGTTTCTCAAACTCTCAAAAAAAAATTAAAGAAAAAAAAGTTAAAAAATATTGTTAGTCAACTTAGATTTGCATGTTCTGTGGTGAAATATAAATCAACATTAGAATAACTTTATGCGAAATAAGTGTTTATTAAGACCCCAAACACTTAAAAACTGAAATTCCAAGCTCATATTTGATATAAAAATTTAAACCATGACCTTTGAACACAAGAGAAAAAACTAACAGCGATGCCAAAAAAAGCAATAAAAGATTCAAATAAACTCCAATAAAATGTTTATCTCTAAACACTGACTGTATGATTTATTCATGTCATAATGCATACTGGGAAACTCACAAAGCCCTTAACAAAACAACAGAGACTGTGAAGTTGACTGTCTGTTATTTTAGTTCTGCCAGCTTTCAGGTGAACATTGCTGCTAAAAACAACAGTGTGCTAAAAAAACACTCATCTGTGCCTCACTGACCATGTGTGAAAGCTAATTGCGCTCAAACAGTCTCTACATTCACAAAGACTTGTTCAGCAAACAATGTAATGCCTGCTCAACCCTACGGTTTCATTTGAACTAATATTCAAAACACTGAAGATGACAGCCAAAGCATTAAATGAATTTTTTAAGGTAACTTAATGCTAACTTCTTCACATCCAAACAATGTTTATGTTTTTAAACTCTGAGTTACACCATGTCCATTTCATAATAACCTCTAGAGTCACTAAACCCCATTTCACTTTACTCACTTTACTGAAATATTAGTCTTCTCCATCCCACACATTGTATGTTTATCACTTTCGTTGTGCATCAAAGCAAAATGAGAGATTTCAGATGCTCTGGTTTGCTGATAACCGCAATCCTGGAGTCTCTCAAAGCAAGACCAGACGTCCAGACAAAAGCTCGGTATCTGAAACCGAGATCAAGATATCTGACAGAAAACAGACCGAGACCCACATGAACAATACTGTAAGCAGTATCAGTCATTGGGTGCCGTGAGGGCGTTGTTGTTGTTGTTATTGTTTTTCTTAAATTAGCATCATGTTAGAAAGCAAGGCAAACCCTTGAAAACAGAGACAACAAGGTCTAAGCATAAAAACTTCAGGCGTTCACTATTGTTCCAAATATCACCCTGGTAAGCACTTTTAACAATTTAGACATACAAGCTCATACAAGAATGCTAAGAGAGCAGGGTGAGGATAAGCAAATAAACATGAGCAAAGCAATCTTTACTTAACTAAAAACTTTACTTAACCATTATTCTGATCTTTGACTACAAAAAATAAATACATTGTACAGAATTAGAGTATTAAATGCAGAGATTTGAATTTGATTTGAGATTAGAAGCTTCAGTTAACACAAATGAAAGGACATCTACAAAAAGAGGAACTGGAGAACTTGTCAGCTTGTTTCTGTTTAATGGCATGAATTTAATCATGCTGGGAGTTTTCAGAGTTGCATACAAATATGAATGCTATGAGTTTCCCCCCATATAGTTACCACGATGCAGAACAAAGTCAAATGATAAGGGATGACGTTTTTTTCTTGCTTTTTTCATAACTCTGGAATTTGCTTGGCTTTTTCAATTGCAGTGGCCAAAACTGAGATAGCAGAAACGAGACTGTGGAGGGTCTGGAAAACTGTACAATAAACAGAAATGTCATATATATTTATATTCTAAGAACTATTTGTAAAATAAGAACTATTTGTAAAATAATAATAAAAAGCATATTAACGCTATACATAAGTAATATAAAATAGGAGGTAATAAAATAAAAATTCTAATATAAAAAATCTACTAAATAAAATTTTTGTATGAACTTCTTAATTTTGCTTGTAAATCAGAATTATATTTTATATTTTATTGGGGTGTAAAAATTATTCCACCACATTCTTAAATAATTTTCTTAGATTAGTATCAATACTGCAATTTTGTTACTGCATATCTTAACTAATGTTAAACCAATAAATCAGTTTGCAAATACCTAATTTATAGCTTCATAGAACATATTTATTTAAAGGCAAAACTGAGTGTGAAAATCTGTCACAATAACATACAGGCTCGTAGTCAGCCTGGTGAAAATGGTGGTTCTTAAAAAGTGCAGTCATTTTCTATTTAATTATGAGCTTTAAATAGGTTGATTTTTAGTGACATTTCAAGCATAATTTTTTGCTGGATTAGCTTGTTGGATGGTCATCATAACCACATTTTTGATGTACCAAAAACATCAAGTACCATTTACATCATATATCATTAGATAAAAAGAAACCTGTTAAAGTTTTAAATTAAAAACTAGCTTATTGTCATTTAAATACCTAAATTATATTAATATATCTTAATTTAAATAACAAACTGGCCAGCACTTTCAACTTTTCTCAGTCACACTGAAGCAACAGCCAACACAGGATTCTGCTTGGTGTTGAAACCTTCTTCGATGGATTTTTTTTTTACAATTTATTATGGCATAGCATTAAAAATAGGATAAGTGAGCTCATGAATGGTCAAAAAAAAATTTCAGCCTCCTATGTTTATGTTCAGTTATTTTACTTTAAAGGCTATGAAAATAACTTTTTTGTCACTATAAAAGTAAAATTACCGAGCCTACACACAAGAGTCTGAGAAAAATGCTAATTTTAGAAGAAAATAACAAGCAGCATTTATGGTTTTTGCATCTAAACTCTTCAAATATATAACATTGAAAGAACACTGCCATGTAACGTTACAAAAAAAGTGTAAATAATGCTTTAAATATTAAAGAAAGAGAAAGCTTCTGAGACATGTTTCGTCCTGTTGGGTTTGTAATTCTTTGCAGGTTTCTCGTGGAACTGTAGATGACTGTTTGAGATCCTGTCGTGCCATTGACTGAATTTCAGAAGCCCTCTGGCAGTTTTGCAGACAAAAAAAAAAATGAGCTTTGCATACATGGTCACATTCCAAGCGGGGTCAAACTGCTTGAAATTTTCAAACCCCAAACACATCCGCAGCCAAAGATCTGCCCAGACATCTTCACAACTGTCACTTGTCATTCTTTCACACTCCTTCACTTCCCCTTCACTGCGTCTCTCACAAACATGATCATTATTAGCTAGTTTACATATGTCCACATAGACAGACAGCTTCCTCTCGTTGAATGTACATGTATCGAAATATATGTGACCATAAAACTACACAGCCTCTGAAAGAAATCCCGTTATAAGGAGCAAATATTTTTCATTGTACGATGGACAATACCAGTATTTGTACTCTAAACTGAAATGTCTTTGCATCTCTTGAGGCTATAAATCTTTAATGAAGTGGTTGTCTTTGACTCAGAGTGCGCAGATCCTTTCACTCCTCCATATAAAAGAGCGTCTAAGCTGCTTCGTGAACCGGTAAGACTTGTATTGAGTGACTCATAAGGACTGCATGAGTTACTGCGCGGAACTCTGAGAGTGTTGTGACTACTTTGATGTAAAGAAATGGTGATGTTCCAGTAAAATGAAGCAATCAACCGGATGTAGGCCACTTTTGATTGGAGATTGTACACTGTAAAACAATGCTGGGTTCCACGCAATTGATTTCAGTTGGGATAACATGAAGGAATTAAGTTAACATATACATTTTACAAATGTAAGTGGATCAAACATAAAACCATTAACTAGACCCAAAAAAGTTGTTTTAGCTGATTTTAAATAAGCAGTCTGAACTATCAACACAAGTCATTTTCTGAATGTAATGTGTCTCACAGCAAGAAGGTCGCTGGTTCGAGCCCCAGCTGAGCCAGTTGGCATTTCTGTGTGGAGTTTGCATGTTCTCCCCACGTTTGCGTGGGTTTCCTCCGGGTGCTCCAGTTTCCGCCCCAAGTACAAAGACACAGACACAGTACAGGTGAATTGGGTAAGCTAAAATTGTCCATAGTGTATGTTTGTGAATGTGTGTGTATGGATGTTTCTACTGGAAGGGCATCCACTGCGTAAAACATGTGCTGTATAAGCTGGCGGTTCATTCCGCTGTGGCAACCCCTGATTAATAAAGGGACTAAGCCAAATAAATGAATGAATGAATGAATGAATGTATTGACAATAATACAAAAGGACAGTACTCAATTATTAGACCAATACATTAATAAATGAAAATTCATTAATTTGTTTTCTTTTCAGTCCCTTTATTAATCTGGGGTCGCCACAGCAGAATGAACTGCCTAATAAATGAAAATTGACAGTGAAAATTTATAAACATTGTACATAAATAAGTGGAAAAAAAAGCAGAAGCGGGAAATAGATGCAGTGAAGACCAAGTTAAATGTCATCACAATCTTCTATTTTGCCTTCATGTCTAGCATTGTGAGTGTTTTGCTAAAATTGAGTGGCATTTCTCTCAAAATGATGAGGTTGTTAGATTTCACATCATCTGTACACAAATGGGTTTGCAGTTACAGCATGTCTTTGCCTTTTGTTTAGGTTGTAAACAAGTATGTTTATGAAGGCCAAAAAATGGAGACTATTTGATACAGTTACTGTGTTAAAAAGTGAAATCATGGGATATCTGTTTCTGCAAAACACAAGATATATATATTTGGATCATAAATTCAATATCTATGTCTTATGGAGAAAAGTAGTGCGGTATAGTCAAATGAACAGCTGCTCACACGTGCTCTGTTAAACTAAAAACAGAAAAAAAACATGATAAAAAGCAAGTTACATTTTGAAAGTTAAAATGTATAGACATTTTAGGAAAGGTTTACTATGTTGAATGAGTGTTGACAGTCTTTATAGTTGATGCTTGAGCTCATTAAACCAGTAATGAGCTAGAATTCTTTGTTTCCCAAATTGTTTTTTAAATTTGTAACTGGCAAGGCTTTGTCAGTTACAGCTTTGAAAAAAGGCGGGAAACAAAGAACTCTAAACTCATACAGCATGAAAGGGTTCTTCACAACAATATGCTTCTGAATAGAATTTCTAAACAATATTTTTAAAACCATCTTTTACCAAAAATAATATAATTAGAACAAAACCAGCATTCTGAGGAGATAAATAAGCCAAATAAACTGAACTTGTTCCACACCGATGAAACTTCATACCTTTGACAGTCAGGATTATATGAAATGCTACAGAAATTAAAATGACTCGACACGTCCCAGATTTAAAACAACGCAAGGATGAGTAAATGAAAGGGCTTTTTTCAAATCTGTAACTGGCAAAGCTTTGTCAGTTACAGATTTGAAAAAAGGCGGGAAAGAAAGGACTCTAAACTCACACAACATTAAAAGATTCTTCACAACAATATGGTTCTAAATAGAATTAAAAAAAACTTATTTTACAAAAAATAATATATCTAGAATAAAACCAGCATTCTGTGGAAATAAATGAGCCAAATAATCTGAACTTGTTCCACATGGATGAAACATCTTATACCCTTGACAGTCAGGATTGTAATACGGAAATCAAAATGACTCAACGCATCCCAGGTTAAAAACAACGCAAGTATGAGTAAATGAAGGGGCTTCTTTCACAGCGTGAGATCTTTACTTTTTACCACTTAAACACATACCATGGCCATCCTTGCGTGCAATTCAGCATAGTGACAGTTTCATGCTGACCTGCTGTGTAACTCGTGAGGAGCATTTTCACAAATCATCTGGGTCATCACAATACACATTGACATTTGCCCTCTTTCCCAATCACTCAACGAGGCAGAGGGCAGACCTTCGCTCACTCTCAAGCACACAACGTAACAGATCTTATGCATAATGCAGCAAGGTTCACATCGAAGCAGAGCCTGCGGGCAGAGTCTGCATTGTGTCTAGGCCCTCGTGATGAATTATGAAAGATGAGCAGCTCCTCTACAGCTGGAGCAGGATGGGGAACGTGTGTGCGGGGCTGGTTTACACTCATCAGGGGGTCTGTTATAAGACTCACTCAAGCGTCCAGTCACCTACTGCTACCATGGTCTGTCACTTCAGCCTTGGACTCTCCTTCATGTCTGAGTCAAAGTGTGTAAATGTCCTCTGTTTTAGTAGTGCAGTATGGCTTGATGGTAAACCCCAAAGTATTCTTTGGTTTTGTAAATAATGGTTCTTTAATGGCATTAGTGGTTCCATTAAGAACCTTTTCATTCCACCAAATGTTCATTATAGCGCACTCTAAAAACAAAGATGGTTCTTGAAAGGTACTTTTCAACAGTAATAGTTCAATTAAGAAACATATCATCTTGAAGAACACTTTTATGCTCTGTGAGTTTTTATATTTCCTGCCTTTCTTTTTTTCAGATCTGTAACTGACAAAGCAGCTGTTTTTTGGAGCTCAATCATCAATTACAAAGACTTTTAGCATTCTCTCAGGTAAATTAATTCTTTCTTAAAACGTCAAACATTAAACATTCAAAATTGAACCAATCATCTATTTTGTGTGGGTGAGCAGCTCTGTTCATAACACACCACTCTTCATAAGTTCATTCATCAAGTTTCTTTTTGGCTTAGTCCGTTTATTAATCTGGGGTTGCCATAGTAAAATGAACCACTAACTTATCCAGCTCATGTTTTACGCAACGGCTGCCCTTCCAGCTGCAACCCATCACTGAGAATCTTATAACATTAAAATAATAGTTATAACATTAAAATAATAATCCACATCATATTTTACTTAATTATGACTTGGGTTTATGTATAAACAGTCACAAAAATATAAAAGATATATCTCATGACTTTACATTTTCTCTTTTAGCACAGCAACTGTATCATATTCTGTCAATTTTTGCTAGTTTTGGCCTTCATAAACATACTTGTTTACACCTAAACAAAAGGAGGAGACATGCTGTAACTACAAACCCAGTTGTGTATTTCTGATACTGTGAAATCTTATAACCTCATCATCTGCTGAGAGAAAACGCTACTTAAATTGAACAAAATACACTCATAATGATGGACATAATGGTGTCATAGAAAATTATAAAGATATTTTACTGCATCTATTTCACTGCACCTACCTTCCTTATTCATGTCCTCGTATTGAGCTAATAACAGCTGTATGAGAACTGTCATTTTTTTCAACGTTTTTATTTTAGGTTTACATAAATAAATAAACGTACCTAACTGGCATGTGCTATTAAATGGGCATTTACTGGTTTTTAAACAACAACCGTAAAGAAATAGTTTACCCAAAACTCAAAATTTCGTCATCATTTACTCACTCTTTACTTGTTCCAAACATGTTTGAGTTTCTGTATTCTGTTGAAAGCAAAATAAAATAGTTTAAAGAATGCTAAAAACCTGTAACCACTGATTTCTTTAGTATTTGTTTTTCCTACTATGGAAGTCAATGGTTTCTGGTTTTCATTCATTCATTCATTCATTTTCCTATAACTTAGTCTCTTAGTTAGTCGTCGCCACAACAGAATGAACCACCAACTTATCAAGCACATGTTTTACGCAGCAGATGCCCTGCAAGCCACAAACCAGTACTGGGAAATTAGAGGTTTTTAATTTATTGGGGGGTGATCCAAAACCCCCTTATCCTTTATACACTGCCTGCAAAGTGTAAGACCAACCAACCAACAAAAATAACATATATGAATAAATAATATATAAAACTAATGTTAAAATTGAGAAAAATGTTCTTTGTGTTATAACATTATTCTTCAAGCACTGAAAAAAAGATTTTTTTGGAGGACATTACACTTAAAGTGTCACTGAGAAGCACAGTGTATGAATGCCAAAAAATAAATATAAAAATGAAAACGTCTATGGCATTTTCTAGGCAGCCTGTGAGTGTCTAAACAAATAGAGTTGCACAACTCCTTGAATGAAACCAGGTTTTCTTAGATAGCATTGCAGGTCTCTTATTTACAAGCTGATATGGAATGTGATTGCAATAGTTACAAAAGAAGTTGCATTGATTTAAACATCTAAAGCCTTTTAATATAAAATGAATGAAACCGTTGTAGATTTTTAATGTTTTAAAAGGGCTTCGTCCATGAAAGCGTAAATTATGCACATTTGCTGCACAGAGGAACTTCAGTTACACAGCCGCTGATATTATTCAAAAGTTTGAGGCAAGTTATGTGTTAAATGTTATTTGAATATTTTGGTATAAATTTGTTATAACTGACAGTATACATGTATACTGTTGCAAACAAATGTTGTTTCAAATAAATGCAGTTTACATATTCATAAAAGAATTCAAAAACATTCATTCATTAATTTTCCTTTAGCTTAGTCCCTTATTTATCAGGGGTCGCCACAGCGGAATGAACTGCCAACTATTCCAGCATTTGTTTTACGCAGTGGATGCCCTTCCAGCCGCAACCCAGTACTGGGAAACTCTTGCATTCACACACACTCATACACTATATGGCCAATTTTTGTTTATTCAATTCACCTTTAGCACATGTCTTTGGACTGGGAGAAACAGGAGCACCCTGAGAAAACCCACATGATCACGGTGAGAACATGCAAACTCTACACAGAAATGCCAACTGACCCAGCCGGGACTCGAACCAGAGACCGTCTTGCTGAGAGGCGACAGTGCTAACCACTGAGCCACCGTGCCACCTCCAAAAACATTAATGATAACAAATTACTTGGAAACAAAAATTTCACCACATAAAAAAAAAAAATTCACCACATAAGAATACACATTTGGATCAAGTAAATATGAAAAACAATACTAATAAAAAAAATATTATAAATCCTACCAACCTTAAATTATTGAATGGTGGTGAACAGTGATATCAATGTTTGTTTAAATATTGAACTGAAAATAATGAAGCTGAAAATATGAAATATTACATCATAAAACAAATATATTAATAATAAAAAAAAAATCAATATTAAAGGCACTTGTTAAAAAATAAAACTAAAAATCTTTTTTGAGCTCATGTGGGGGAAAGAAACTCATAAAGGTTTGGAACGGCTTATGGCAGAGTAAACCATGGCTGAATATTTATTAGTTTGAACAATCCTTATAACACTTTCTGTGGTTAAAACAAATGAGTTTATTTTCAGCTGCTGATTTTCCCACTTTCTAAAACTAAAAACAAAACATCTGCCATTATCTTGTCAAAAAAGCACAAGCCAATACCACAGCAATATTGCAGAGAATCTAACAGAGAGTTTTGTTCACTGCTAATGTTTTAGCCTGAGTCTCCTGAGACGGAGGCAGATCGGCCCATCTGTCTGGATATGGTACAGTGCATCAATGTTTCATGATTCCTTTCTTGTCTGGTAATTTCTTGCAAAGCTCCATCTCACAAAATGACACTGCTTGTCTATTTTAAATATATCTTCTCCATTAATTAGCTTAACCCTGCCATGCAATTTAACATTACATGAAATTGCATTATAGAGAATTCCATTACGACACAATAAATCACTGCTCGGATATTACTTTTAGCCATTGCAATTAGCACTTTGCATTTCAGTTGAAATGAAGTCATCTTTCTGACTAATGAGGTCACAGAAAGTCCCTGCCTACTCTCTTCCTTTCTTCCTTGTAGACAAGCCCTTATATATATATATATAT
>CAIGQZ010000379.1:3883702-3894972 GCA_903798205.1 Danio tinwini | reverse complement strand
ATCAGGTAATGTTAATTCCTAAAAAAATTAATTTAACCAGTGGAGGACTGAGTGTACAATCATGTTCGATTATATAAATAAATATTTTGCTGATTGTGTTTCAGTTTTGGTTTTAGGCCCATCATGCATAAATAAGTGGTAGGTGGCTGCAAGTCCCTGTCTTATAGAAACTCTCCACTTTTTAAGGTTAAAACAAGCTAATTTTACAGCTCCCTTGGAGTTAAACAGATTCAGCTGATTTTTATGTCTGAGGACACTTTTAACTTAGCTTAGAATAGATCATTGAATCGGATTAGACCATTAGCATCTCGCTCAAAAATTAAGTGTCAATAATTTTCCTATTTTAAGCTTGACTTTTCTGCAGTTTCATTGTGCTTGCATATTACTTTAGCCATTGCAATTAGCACTTTGCATTTCGGTTAAAATGAAGTCATCTTTCTGACTAATGAGGTCACACCCACTTCCTTTGAGAAAGTCCCTGCCTACTCTCATCCTAGACAAGCCCTTTTATCAGGTAATGCTTATTGTTAAAAAATAGGATTTAACTAGTGGAGTACTGAGTGTACAATAATGTTCAATTATATAAATAAATATTTTGCTGATTTGCAAGTCCCTGTCTTATAGAAACACTCCATTTTTTTAGGATAAAACTGGCTAATTTATAGCTCCATTAGAGTTAAACGGATGAGTTTTACCATTTTTGAATCCATTTGGCTGATTTATATGTCTGAGGACACTTCAAAAACCCTCTTATTCAGGAACAAAATGCCTCAGCATTGCCCTGGGACATACTCCATTTTTGTTTGAAACAGTAGAAAAATAGACATTATTGTGTCTAAAATGTAACTCAACAACATTACCTTCTTGAACTTATATCAATGTCACACCTGATCACATGCTGATGTTTAGGCAAACATTTTGTGTGATGTTATTTATGCTACTAAAAAGAAATGTTTTAGTTTATATAATTTTTTTTACTTTCTAATAAATTATGGCATCAGCAAACTACATCTTTGTTTGTTGTGAAGATGCGCCCTCTAGTGGCAAAAATACATATTCTGCCTTTAATCCATATTGTTTTGTTAAACTGAAGATTGATTAAATATTGATGATATTTACCCACGACTAATCTTTCTTATTATGTTAATTAAATCATTTACTCAGTTGGTTCCTTCAAAGATCTACTAATTCAAGAGCAAAACGTCTCAGCATTGCTCTGGGACATACATATTCCATCTTTGTTTGAAACTATCTTCATTGGTAAAACAGAATAAATTTTAAATCTTGAACTGTTATACAGCTGTTATATCAATATCACACCAGATCGCATGCCGAGGTTTAGGCAAACATTTTGTGTAATGTTATTTATGCTGTTAAAAAGAAATGTTTTAGTTTATATTAATTATTTATATTAATTGATTCTAAAACATTATGGCGTCAGCAAACTACACCTTTGTTTGTTATAAATATATGCCCTCTAGTGGCAAAAAATATATTCTGCCTTTAATCCATATAGTTTCGTTAATCTAAAGATTGATTGAATACTGATCCTCATTAAATCATTTAATCGTTTAAAAACGTACTCATTCAGGAACAAAACGCCTCAGCATTGCTCTGGGACATACTCCATCTTTTGTTTGAAACCATTTTTATTGGCGAAACAGAAGAAAAAGAGACACTATTGTGTCTAAAATGTAACTTGCTTTACATTAACTTTTGTTGAATTGTTATATCAATATCACACCTGATCACATGCTGATGTTTAGATAAACGTTTTGTGTGATATTATTTATGCTGCTATTAAAAATGTAAACCCATTGAGAAAGTGTTTTAGTTTATATATATTTATACTTGATAATTGATTCTAATTTAGTCTCTGATTCTAATTAATCTTATATGCATTCTAGCAGGCTTTATCATGTAGTGAATGCTTTTGAATTTGCATGTTTTTTTGTTTGTTTCAAAGTTGATGACATAGTTGATAATGTCACCTTTTAAAACAACAATTTCAATATTATCAGATGTAAAAAAAACACATCCTTCGCAAGGACCGGCATATTTACCTCTCATACCCCAGTGTCCCTCCTCATATATTATTCTCAAGTATTAACTGTCCTCATCACCATATAATGAAAGTCATTTTTCTGCGTTTTCATCATGACCTACTTAGCACAGTGTAAATTTTTAATCTGCAGTGGCTCTGACATTAGAGCAGGGCATCCTTAATGTATACTATTCTGCTAAATGCTTCTTAAAAATCATTTTGGGGAAATTAGAACTATAAACAAAGATGAATTCATGCTTTTTACTGAGAGTGAATGGCAGTGTTTGTGTACTGGTACTGTTTGTGCTTTTGTCTGAAACATGATATGCTTACACAGACATTATTAATCAATTGTCCTCACTAACACAATAGTCTTAAAATGAAATTGGCAAACAGCATTTATCAGTTACGTTACAAATTTGACCATAGTCTTAAAAGGAAATCGGCAATAAGCATTTATTATTTATGTCACATAATCGATAAATGCTGTTTGCTGATTTCCTTAGACTTTGTGGTCAAATTTGTCAAATCGCGATGTAGCGATTTTCAGTTTTTGTTTCCAAATTTATATACATACAATAAATATTTAATCTGATGTGGAGCACTGTGATGTTTTCATGTGAGCAGCTCTTGATAACAGTGTTTTCACTGTCTCAGAGAGGTTTTATTCACAGTAATTGTAAATTTTTTAACCTGAATGTCATTTATAGAGGCTGAGAGTTTGAGATGAATTTCAAGAGTGAATTGGAAAATGCAACATACAGTCACTAGTCACTTTAGATACACCTTACTAGTACAGGGTTGGACCCCCTTTTGCCTTCAGAACTGCCTTAATCCTTTGTTGCATCCCAAAGCTGCTTTATTGGATTGATATCTGGTGGCTGTGGAGGCCATTTGAGTACAGTGAACTGATTGTCATGTTCAAGAAACCAGCCTAAGATGATTCACACTATATGCCATGCTGCAGTATCTTGCTGGAAGTAGCCATCAGAAGATGGGTACACTGTGGTTATAAAGGGATGGACATGGTCAGCAATAATACTCAGGTAGGCTGTGGCATCGACACTATGCTCAGTTCATACTAATGGGCCCAAAGTGTGCCAAGAAAATATCCCCCACACCATTACACCACCAACACCACCAGCCTGAACCATTGATACAAGGCAGGATGGATCCATGCTTTTATGTTGGCCCTTCCCACCAAATTCAGACCCTTCCATCAGAATGTCCCAGCAGAAATCGAGACTTATCAGACAAGGCAACGATTTACAATCTTCTAATGTCCAATTTTGTTGAGTCTGTGCGAATTGTAGCCTCAGTTTCCTGTTCTGCACACTGCACCCAGTGTGGTCTTCTGCTGCTGTAGCCAATTTGCCTCAAGGTTCAAAGTGTTTTGTTTGCAGAGATGCTCTTCTGCATAACTCGGTTGTAACGAGTTATTTGAGTTACTGTCGCCTTTCTATCAGCTGGAACCAGTCTGGCCATTGTCCTCTGACTTCTTGCATCAACAAGGCCCACAGAACTGCCGCTCACTGGATATTTTCTCTTTTTCGGATCATTCTGTGTAAACCCTAGAGATTGTTGTGTGTAAAAATTCTAGTAGAACAGCAGTTTCTGAAACACTCATACCAGCTCGTCTGGCACCGATAACCACGCCACATTTAAAGTCACTTAAATCACCTTTCCTCTGCATTCTGATGCTCGGTTTGAGCTGCAGCAGATCATCTTGACCATGTCTACATGCCTAATTGAGTTGCTGCCAAGTGATTGGCTGATTAGAAATTTGTATTAACGAGCAGTTGGACAGGTGTACCTAATAAAGTGGCCGGTGAGTGTAAACCAAATGGCTTCCAGATGATAAATACATCACACACACATATAGTCAACATTTGAAGTGAATCATCCCTTGTTATCAAAGTTGTCATACATTCATTGAACAAAATGTATTCTTGTCTTAGGATTGTTATATTTCCTTTCAATGTTTTCATGTTTTACAGTGATATGTTATAACTTTTTGCAAGTTCTTAGGATAAATTAAAATAACATAAAAATCCTGATTTATTCATTTTCCTTTGGCTTTGTCCCTTTATTCATCAGGGGTCGCCATAGCGGAATGAACCACCATCTTATCCAGTATATGTTTTACACAGCGGATGCCCTTCCAGCCACAACCCAGTGCTGGGAAACATCCATACACACTCATTCACACACATACACTACGGCCAATTTAGCTCATTCAATTCACCTATACTGCATGTCTTTGGACTGTGGGGGAAACTGGAGCACCTGGAGGAAACCCACATGAACACGGTGAGAACATGCAAAGTCCACACAGAAATGTCAATTGATCCAGCTGGTACTCGAACCAGCGACCTTCTTACTGTGAGGTGACAGTGCTAACAACTGAGTCACCGTGTCGCCTAAATATCATGATTAATAATAATAATAATCATTATTATTTTTATAAATTTTTTATCACACTTTATTTTGATGGTTCATTTGTTGAATTTAAGTTACATTGTATCTACATGCCAACTAATTCTCATTAGACTATAAGTAGACTGTTTGGTTAGGGTTAGTGTAAGTTGACATGTACTTGCAAAGTTTCTTATAGTCAGTTAAATGTCTGTTGAAGGAGCATATCAACAGATATTAAGCAGACAGTCTACTAATACTCAAATGGACCATCAAAATAAAGTCCTACCGTAATTTCTGTTCAAAAACATTGCATTTAAACCTTGAAAAACGTACTGCAACATTCAAAATAAGCCAGAAATATATATATTCTTATGTTTGTAATAAACAACATAGATAAAATGAACTGATGAACGGGATTTAAAATTAAATGTGATTTTTTTAACATAACAAAATACTATAATATAATTTTAATGTCTTTATTTAGAAAATAAATAAACACAACATGTTTTTTTTTTTGAGTCTGTGTAGGTGTTGTCTTTTGACTTGTCAGTCTGAAATAATAGTGGGGCTCCCCCTAGTGGTGTTCGTTAACAGGAGAAGAAATCATTCAAGGTTTTCACATTACATCCCTACAAGCCTTTATTAATGACACTGCATGCAATGTGTACAAACTCATCCAGAAATAACGCGATTGCTGAAAACAAACAGGTTCCACAAGATCAGAAATTGTAACATATTCCATAAACCCAAGTATCTGAAATAAAATAAAGCATGCACAAATCCCATTTTCCAAAATACACACTTTCCTTCCTCATTTCACAAAAGCTTGGCTCGTCATGCAGCAGTTGTTATTAAAAAGCATATTGTCTTTATCTAGTTTAATTAAAACTGCCAATCCTAAAGCCCTGATCCGATAAATCACACTGCAATTTAAAACCTTTTAAATGGCTTGATTGCACCCATTCTTACACCAAATGCCTGTTTTGTACATGTGTTTTAAAATGTGTTGAAATATATTACTGTTTATAATGAATAAATTCTGCATTTATTTTCCTTAAATAATATATAAGATTGCACTATTTGCACTTCAAATGACAATAGTTTGTCTGCTATGGTGACAGTTTTCATTATTAAAAAAATAGTGCTGTTAAAGGATTTATCACATCCAAAATAAAAGTGTGTATATATATATATACACAAACACACACATATTTATATATATATATATATAAATTATGTATAAATTAATACACACACATACATAAAATACACAAATATAAAACTATTTGTATTATATATATTCATATATCATAATACATAACATTTTCTCAAATATATACATGCACAATGTGTGTATTTATATATAAGTAATAAATGTATACAATACACAAAAATATATGATGTAAACACAAACTTTTACTTTGGATGCGATTAATCTTGATTAATTACAGCATTATAAAATAAAGTCAGATATTGCTAATATTCTGGATCCCCAGTTCCCACCTCCACCAGCGCTGCTGTATTTGTCCTACATGAAACAGGATTATGGGATACTTAACGCTGCATCTTGAGTTTGCGGTAAAACGGCACAGCCACAAGGCCAGCGACTGTTCCCACAGCGATGAGAACAGCCAGACTGACCCCCAAACCCACAGATGCTGCATTACCACTGCTCTTCTGCGCACTGCTGGTTGCTGGAAAACACACAAGAGCAAATGTTGACAACAAAATCACTGGATTCATCTGAAAATGAGTCAGACTGATGGAGGAGACTTACCTTCATCTTTAGTGGTGAGAGCTGAAAGAAAGAACAAGTATGAGTTATTAGCAATCACTTTGTATTATGAAATATGAGAGAAAACTAAAAATTGCATGCAATATAAATACATTGAGAAAACAAAACCTTGGATCAACTTAAACTAATTCCATCTAAATTAATAGTTGTTCAATTTTTTTTTGTTTAAAGTGATAGTTCAGCCAAACTATGAACATTCTGTCATCGTTTACTCACAATCCATCTGTTCTAAAATGATCAAAAAAATTACCTTAAATTAGACAAAATAACACAATTCAGGGAATGTTGGAAAAAAGCAGCCAAAGAAAACCATATTTGTTTTTGTTCCTGCTCTGGATGTCAGTGGCTGCTGGTTTCCAACATTTTTCAGAACATCCTGTTTTGTGTTTAACAGAAGAATTAATTAAATGTTTCAGTTTAGAACCACTTGAGTGCGAGTAAATTAAACCTTTTGATTAAACTATCTTTTTTGTTTGTTAAAACTGTAATAAATCAAGCTCAAAAAAACTGAATTCATTTAATTGTAAAAAGTTGAAGTTATTTATTTAGGCTTTTACTTTTTGCACAGATTCTAATTGCAACCGTAATACACACATATGGTCAACAGTGTTGGGGGTAACGCATTACAGGTAACGCGAGATATGCAATAATATTACTTTTCCAAATAATGAGTAAAGTGATGCATTACTTTTCAAAAATAAGTAATATTTGAGTTACTTTTTTTAAAACATAACATGAGTTGGTCTTTAGTTGAATTAATTAACTTAAAAAACAAATTGCTGAACTGGAATTTAATTGTTCACAATGAATCACGCAGTCAATGAGAGAATGTGTTTATTATTTTGAATGTATCGAAGAAAAGGACAAGGGGATTGTCTCAATGGACAGTGATTTTACTGAAGACAAATAGTACAAAAGTAGCAAACACATTGCTTCAAACTTTCAATAATCTGTATATAGGGCTTATATAGCTCTGGGGTCAGGAAGTTCTCAGATAAAATTGTCCTAAAATATTATTTTTTGATGTTTTTAATGTGTTTTTTATAGGTAAATGAAGGTGTAGGTTATACAGTGTGTTATTAATTGCAGAGCTCCTCTATTAAAAAAGAAAGAAACAAAGCAAGTTCTGAAAGAGATCAAGCCTCAGCCAGGTAATAAAAAGTAATGCAAAAGTATCGTAATGCATTACTTCCCATAAAAAATAACTAAGTCAACTAGGCTGTTTTGTGCATTTCCCAAATGATGACGTAACAATAATGGTGAGCGTGATGCATCATTTTGGAAATAATTAATGTTGTGACAAGTATTTCCTAAAACCGTAGTTTCTCTGTCGCAGCTCCATAGTTTGAATCACATTAATTAAAACGTAGAGAAAATCTACATTAAATGTTTTGCTTTTTTGTAAAAATATTATTCTTTTACACACACAGGTAGACATATATATTTTTTTTGTAGATTTTTTTATCCAATATGAGTTTTTAGTAAAAACATGACTTTGTATTCCTTGAATACTTCAGTGAAACCCTTCTAAACGGCACATATAGGGCCTGTAATATCTTGATATCACTTTATTTTGATGATGCCTTTAATGCATTTTGTTGAATTTAAGTTACATTGCATCTACATGCCAAATAATTCTCATTAAATTATAAGTAGACTGTTAGGTTGGGGTTAGGGTTAGTGTAAGTTGACATACTATGCCACTCGCTGCTGGAATCAGCTTCCAGAAATGATCAGATGTGCTCCAACATTAGGCACATTCAAATCCAGACAGAAAACACATCTGTTTAGCTGTGCCTTTACTGAATGAGCACTGTGCTACGTCCGACAGATCGCACTATTTTTCTTTTCTTTTTATTCTTTTATAACCCATTTCAACACATTTGTATCTGTTTTTAATCACTCTTATTATTTGCTTTTTTTATTTTCTTACACTTGTCTTTTTATTCTTGTTTATGTAAAGCACTTTGAATTGCCACTGTGTATGAAATGTGCTATATAAATAAACTTGCCTTGCCTTGCCTATACTTGCAAAGTTTCTTATAGTCAGATAAATGTCTGTTAAAGGAGCATATCAACAGATATCAACAGCAGACAGTCGAATACTCAAATGAGAAGTAATTGGCATGTAGTTGCAATGCAACTTTTAGTCAAAAAATGTGCCATCAAAATAAAGTCTTACCAATATTTTTTGTATTATTACTTACAATAGCAAACATGTAGACTAATCTCATATATGAATCATTAATGGTCAATGATGTAAAAATATTTACATTTATCTGTGGCATATAATCAAATTTAGATCCAGAAATGGTTATTATTATTATTATTATTATTATTATTATTAGTAGTAATAGTATTTGAAAGGTCTACTTTTACAATTTATCTGCATTTTCATGAAAGTATATGTTTTGTTTTTACATATCGTACTGTAAAATTGTAAATCATATCGGGTCACATAGCTTTCGTCATGAGCCACATAAATGCTCAGATTTCGAAGTGCAATATTGTCAATAAAAAG
The DNA here is from genome assembly GCA_903798205.1 of Danio tinwini. Lineage (NCBI taxonomy): Eukaryota > Metazoa > Chordata > Actinopteri > Cypriniformes > Danionidae > Danio > Danio tinwini. Next base: position 3,886,194 of record CAIGQZ010000379.1, on the reverse strand, counting down.
TCACTATTTTATGAACATAATTTCATTTAAATTTTACATTTTAACTTTTAATTTTAAATTTTAAATCTTTTTATTTATATTTTTTTATTTAATTTTAACATTTAATTTTTACCTTAATTTAAACATTTGAAGATACTGCTTACTATAGTGCAGTCTGTCTCTTGTCTGCTTTCAGTAATACAAATGCTTAATAAAGTAAAAAAAAAATGCAATTATTTACTGACTAAGAATCATTTTAACGTGATGCTTAACATTAAGTGTCAGAAATGTTCTTCTGAAAATGGTATTTTTCTCAGGCTCCTGTGTGGAGGTTCAGTCATTTTACTTTCATTGTGATAGGAATGGTCTTTTCATTTCTTTAAAGTGAAACAGCTGAATAAGAACACAAGAGGCCGAGAAAAGCACTCATTTTTGAAGATACAAGATTTGAGACAGCACTTAAAGGATTTTGCATCTGCACTCTTCATTTGTTACATTTCTCTGCTGCTCTTATATAATCAGATCAATATAGTCAGACAATCACATATATTTAGACCCAGTCATTACAGGACAGTTGGCAAACATAAATACGGCAATAACTGTGATATGTGAAATTTAAAAGAGAGTCATACGGGTGTCTGCTCGAGTTGTGATGGGTCCTGAGGTGATGAATGTGGCGTCTGAAACGCCATCTTTAATTGTTGTGGTCTGGATTTCTCTTCTCCTCCTATTGTTGCATTGCTGATTTATAAAGAGGTAATAGTGGTTTAATTAATCACAAAAACTGAATTCTTGTGGTTAGTTTTGGAGAACGTGTGCTACCTTGAACTGGGGGCAGGTGGTGGTTTCACAGAGTCTGGTGATGCAGTGCAGGTAGTAGGTGGAGACGGTCTGGTTCTGCTGCTCGATGAAACGGAAGGCCGGAAAGCTGAATCGAGCTCTCTGGCTCTCTCCATTCTCCAGCATGCTGGTCATCGGATCCTGAGAGCACCTGCAGGAAATAGAAATTGACAAGAATGTCACAGGATTAAATATACAAAAATATATATACACAATGCCATCAAAAGTTTGGGGTCAGTAGGATTTTGAAATGTTTTAAAATAAGCTTCTCCTGCTCACCAAGGCTGCATTTATTTCATAAAAAATACAGTAAAAATTGTGAAATGTTATTGCACTATAAAATAACTGTTCAAAAGTAGTTTATCATTTAATTTAATCATTTATTCCAGTGATTTTAAAGATGAATTTTCAGCTTCATTACTCCAGTCTTCAGAGTCACATGATCCTTCAGATATCACTTTAATATATATTATTATTATCATTAATATTATTATTATTATTATTAATGGTAAAAGTAATACAAGCAATAATGACTGGAGTAAAAATTTTATTTAAAACAATATACAACAAGAAAGCAGTTATTTAAAATTTAAATAAATATTTAACAATTACATTTTTTTTTACATTTAAAAATAGCCGCCTTGGTGAGCAGAATAATTGACAGTAGTTTGTATATATTTTTACATTAACATATTATTCAATCATTTTCTTTTTGGCTTAGTCCCTTTATTAATCCGGGGTCGCCATAGTGGAATGAACCGCCAACTTATTCAGCACATGTTTTACGCAGTGAATGCTCTTCCAGCTGCAACCCATCTCTGGGAAACATCAATGCACACTCAGTCACACACATACACTACGGACAATTACCTTACCCAATTCACCTGTACCACATGTCTTTGGACTGTGGGGGAAACCGGAGCACCCGGAGGAAACCCACGCAAATGTGGGGAGAACATGCAAACTCCACACAGAAACGCCAACTGACCCAGCCGAGGCTTGAAACAGTGACCTTCTTGCTGTGAGGCGACAGCAATACCTAATGCACCACCAAGTCGCCCTATATTATTATATTATTTAATATATAATTTTATAGTAGTTTAATCATTAAATAATTTATTAAATTAAAAAAATTCTAAGAATTGTAATTACATTGTCTTAATGTATATTACACACACACACACACACACACACACACACACACACACACACACAAACACATATAGATATGTATATGCTTAATATATATCTGCTGCGTATAAACATATGCTGGATCAGTTGGCGGTTCATTTCACTGTGGCGATCCCAGATTAATAAAGGGACTAAGCCGAAAAAAAACTGTATGAATGAATGAATGAACAATAAATGCTATTACATATCAAAAACAGAATAATAACATACCAAATAAATTAGATTTTTAAAATGAAGGCAGGACTCTGATAGTGGAATGATATATTTCCTCAGACATATTTCCAGCAAAAAAAAATGTCTGAATGTAAAGTATGTTCATATATTATAATATATAATAATAAATATTGTTTAATTATTGTATTACATGATCTAAATCATGAAATAATCTTAATTGTTAAACTATTATGTTGTTATATTATATTATATTATATTATATTATATTATATTATATTATATTATATTATATTATATTATATTATATT
>CAIGQZ010000379.1:3870133-3882524 GCA_903798205.1 Danio tinwini | reverse complement strand
TATATATATATATAAAATATTGTAAAAACCTGTTTTATATAATATGAAAAAAATGCATAAAATGTTATTTGGAATTATTTTTGGTGTCTATTGTTTTTTTGTACTTATTTTCAAATCATTACGTCTGTCTCAGCTAATAAAGCACTTAAATGCTTAATTTACTTTTACATTTTTTTAACCAAGCGACATTTAATGGGGCAAGGACATTTGCACAGTATTTCATATTTTTCTTCTTTTAATTATTTCTTTTAGTTTGGCTAAAACAAAAGTAGTTTTTTATTTTTCCAAAACGATTTTTAAGCTCATTATTATTAGAGAAAGATTAAGAAATCTTAAGAAAAACACAGAAAAACAAACTACTGCTATCTAATAACTTGCCTAACCAACCTTAACCATAGTTAACCTTATTAACCTAGTTAAGCCTTAAAGTTTCACTTTAAAGAAGACCATATCTTGCAAAATATCTAGTAAAATATGCCTATTATGTTCTGTCATCTTGGCAAAGCTAAAGGAAATCAGTCATTAGACATTAGTTATTAAGATAAAAATCCTCTCTTTGTTGAACAGAAATTAAGAAAAAAAAATCAAATAATTAAAATTTAACAGGAGGGCTTGTAATTCTTTTTAACTGTATATATAATGTTCATTTTCATGCAACATTTTCATAGACCCCTAGCCAAAGCACAATAATGATCCTTCAGAAGTCATTCTAAAATGCTCCAGAGTAATTTCTTCTTATTTTCATTATTATTAACGCTGATCAACATTTCTGATGACTGTTTTTATGGAAACCAAGATATTGTTTTGTCACAATTCTTTAATCAAACATTTTAGAAATTAGAAATAGTAAAAAATGGCTTCTTTTGAATAATTTAATGCATCACTTCTGAATAAAAGATTTACGTAATTTTGACATATTAATAATAACTAATTTATAAGTAATGCTTCAATAATGATTAATAGGCCTACTTAATAAAATATTTACTTTTATAAGTTGGCTTATATCATAAAAAAAAAACACTTTCAAAAACTCATGAGTCAGTTTGAAAGTTTATTTTTTTCCAACAGGATTCAGTTATGAAGAGAGTTAAAAAAGCTTACACATCAACTTGTGTGTTGTTGATCAGGTACTCGAGTGGATAAGCACAGGAGTAAATATACTTCAGATCGGCATTGTAGGTCACTGTCCCTATTGTGGGGTCGAAAGAGCGGACTACCCCACTGATGTACACCGTCTGGATGTTGGAGAAATCCGAGAAGGCCCCGGTGCCTGCAGCGCTGGTGGTCTATAATCAAACAATCAAACACAACATAGTAAAATAGAGCTGCAGTTATTATTCTTGCAGGTATTTATCTTTTCCTGTGGTGTAAAGTAACTACTTACAAATACTCAAACTACTGTGATTGAGTAGTTTTTCTCAGGAATTGTAATGTACTGAGTAGTTTTTTAAATGTGTACTTTTACTTTTCCTTAAGTACATTTTTAGTGCAGTATCTGTACTTTTACTCCACTACTTTCTTTCAACTTGCAGTAACTACTTTATTTATCTTGTCCATGGGGATTAGAAAAATCAGTCCTGTGATGTTGGCTCGATGTTGGATTTTGGTCACTTTCTAACAACCTAAAATCAATCAAATATCAACGTCATTTGACGTCATTATTGGACATCAAAATAATGTTGTCCTTAGCTGCTGGCTTGACAATTAATTTTGGTCACCTGACATTACAGCCTAAATCTAACCTAATATAAATTTCTCATGATGCTGTGTGCCTTCTGGGCAATAACTAAATGCACTACAGAATGTTGCGTTTACACACACATGCACAAATTACATGTAAAATATCAGCTTTTGACAGCATATACTCACTACTCTTGAATACTTTTAAAAGGTCTACTTTTTACTCATACTTTGAGTAATATTTACAACAGATACTTTTACTCTACTTGCACTACATTTTTCAGGCAAGTAATGGTACTTTCACCTGAGTATGATTTTTCAGTACTCTTTCCACCACTGATCTTTTCTAACCTTTACATATTGTAACACCATGATGCTCTTTGTGAGACTATGAACAACACTGCCCCCTATAGTAAAAAAAATGAAAGTAACTTTAAAAGGAATTTAGCTTAAGCTTTTTTATGATTATTGAATATTTAATTAGTGCACATATGAGTTATGAGTTTTGTTTATAATACTCACGCGGAAGAAACTGCCACAGGAGTCTAGTTGTCTAATCGGGAAGACGAAGCGCACAACCGGAGGAGTGACGTTTGCATCCAGCGTCCCCTGACACAACGGGTCATTTGCGATTTGATTCAGGATCAACAGGGACTCGTTATATCCGCTGTAAACGACCGGGCAAGCCTGAATTGCCAAATTTATAGAATTTGTCCCGCAACTCACGGCAATGTCGGTGAAGTCTGAAAGTAAAAGACAAGCTCCCTGAGGCCTCTGCTGTAAGATAATTATTTTAGTTTGTTAAAAACAAAACAAACACATACCTGGACGCCTGTAATACATCCCACAACTAGCAGGAGTTAGACCCAGATAGCCAGGTTGAACCAGCGAACCCAAAATCAAGAGTCTGAGCAGAACCATGTCAACCATGCTCTTCATCAATGTCCAAAAATCTCGAAGAGCTCCTGGATGTATCCTTTTCGTTTTAACTAACTCCCACAGGCTTCAGCCTTATATATACATACATATGTAGGCAAAGTTAGTTGGGGACTGGTTAGTCCAGTTCTGCTGGATTGGACCAAAACAAGGTCAGTTGCCATTTGGTATGGTTGCTTTTACTTGAGAACAATTAACTTTTGTGGATAAGGTACCAGTACCTTGAGGCAAACCTTGAAACCTTACACATAACCTTTAAAGTTAGTTCTTAAACAATGACCAGCATCTTTGTCATATTCTACATCCTGGAACATATAAAGATGTAATTTAATAAACTAAGTTCAAACTCCATTGAACAGACACGCAACATATGGGAGGTTTTGGCTTCTCTATGGACCTTGAAGTTTAGAAGTCTTGTCAGTGTGACCTCTGACCTTTTTGAATGCTTTTTGTAGGTTTGTTAATGTGAAATCTTAATAGACATTGCATAAAATCATAATTATTTGATAGGTGGGACAAGGGATGTGCTGAAGGGATTTATTTAGGGTTTTATAAGGCAGTCGGTTCCAAAAAATGGACGCCATGACTTTAATTATACACACAAAAAAAGATTTTTGCTGCTTGTTCGAACTTTTTTGGAGGAAACTTAATTGTTTTATGTTCATTCATTCATTTTCCTTCAGGTTAGTCTGATTTATCAGGGGTCACCACAGTGGAATGAACCGCCAACTTATCCAGCATATTTTTTAAACAGCAGATGCCCTTCCAGCCGCAACCCAGTACTAGGAAACACCCATACACACCCTCATTCACACACACACACACACCTTCATAAACTATGGCCAATTAAGTTTATTCAGTACACCTATAGGGCAGCATGATGGCGCAGTGGGTAGCAAAATCAACTCACAGCAAGAAGGTTGCTGGTTCGAGCCCCGGCTGGATCAGTGAGCATTCCTGTGTGGAGTTTGCATGTTCTCCTCATGTTCACATGGGTTTCCTCTGGGTGCTCCGGTTTCCCTCACATTCCAAAGACATGTGGTACAAGTGAACTTAATAAGCTGTATGTGAGTCTGTGCAGCGGTGTATGGGTGTTTCCCAGTGTTGGGTTGTGGCTGGAAGGGCATCCGCTGCGTAAAACATATGCTGGATAAGTTGGCGGTTCATTCTGCTGTGGCGACCCTTGATTAGTAGAGGGATTAAGCAGAAAAAATGAATGAATGAGTGAGTTCACCTGTAGACTATGAGGGAAACCGGAGCACCCGGAGGAAACCCATGCCAACATGGGGAGAACATGCAAACTTCACACAGAAATGCCAACTGACCCAGTTGGGACTCAAACCAGTGACCTTCTTGTTGTAAGGCGACGGTGCTAACCACTGAGCCACCATACCACCCTGTTTTATGTTTAAACAATGATGAATTATGTGAAACTCTGAAAAACAGTTCTAAATATATATATATATATTTGGAGATCCAGTGAAAATCATACAGGTTTGTAATGACAATGATTAAGAAACTTCACATTTTGGTCTTTTTTAAAAGCAGATCCAACAAATTAGAAGTTTTTCATATAATACAGCTTCCACAATAGACTTTCAAAACAGTAAAATCTTGAGTTATGAATTATTACTACAGTTCATATCTATCAACAGGTGAGAATGTGGATTCTGTGACTGGTAAATCAGTGGTAGATTCTAAATTTAGTGAGGTTTATTGTGAAAATGAGGTAACATCTATGAAATGCCAACAGAATTGTAACGTGAACCTGTCAGCTGAGCTACCTGGGAAGGACAACATTTAATTGGGGTCAAATTATTAGAGAGCTGGGTGTTGGCTTTTTTCTATTGTCAAGGACACAAAACCACAGAAAACGTTACAGACCTCATCATAATGTTTTGCTTGACATATATTCAGTTAAATATGTTGATATCTTTGCTCTTATGTGCTTTACGAAGCAGATGTGAATAAGTAAAAATGATATAAAGGAATATAATGAAACATCAATGTGGATTAATTTTATTATCCTCACACATTAAAATGTTTATGTGCAGAAGACAAAATCTGTTCAGCAAAAACTTAAGGTTGTACATATTTACAACAGAAAATCTAAAAAGTAATGTTAAACAGGTTAAAATAAAATAAAATATAAATGATATATGTAGGTCTACATATAACACATACGTATATTTTAGACAATATAATGATTTTTTGAAAAGAAAACTGTCCAGGTTAATTGTAAGTTAAAGGGGTTATCTGTATAAAATATGTAGTATTTCTTTTTAAATCGAGCTTGAAACAAGACCTTAAAAATTTATTATAAAAAACTCTGGGTGTTTTTGTCAAAAGACCAAAATATGTGATGTTTACACACAGCCTCTATTTTGCTATATGACAAGAAATGAGTGATTTTAATGGTCAAGATAATGCTGCAAAAGCTACTATACTGTAATGTCAGTGTGTCAAATATAAATCACACAATCATTAAAAGTGTCATTCTAATAACCTCATTATTCAAAATGATGGCAGTGAATTGACATCATTATAACTATGATCAGAGGCTTTCTCAACTGCTGTTTTCTCACCACTGCATATTTCTTGTGTGTTTACTTTGTTATTGAGAAGGAAGAGTGGCGCATATTTCTATTCATAATCAGTGTAGACAAGGGATCAATTAATTTGTACCTTGCTTAAAAACTAAGATAATTTAACAGATTGATGACAAGATGACAGATTACAATAAGAGGCTAATTTGGTACTTCAAATATGTTTGTGAATCAGATTCAAGTATTTGGATGAATTTATCAGAGATTAATGTGTATGCTTGAGTTTGTTGTGAAGTATTGATGCTCAAAATCTTGATCAACAATGCAGCGATTGACTGGTGGAGAGACAATAGTAAAATGACATAATTAAAAGTCACAAACAACTTGAATAAAACCATAGGTCTCAAACCCAATTCCTGGAGGGCCGCAACTCTGCACAGTTTTGCTCCAACCCTAATCAAACACAGATGATGTAATTTTTCAAGATCTTAAAGAATCTTTTAAACACCTTGATTATTTGGACCTGCTGTGTTTGATTAGGGTTGGAGCAAAACTGTGCAGAGCTGCGGCCCCCCAGGAATTTAGTTTGAGACCTATAGTTATACTGTTATGTGTCTAGAGCAGGGGTGCCCAAACTTGGTCCTGGAGGGTGGGTGTCCTGCAGATTTTAGCTCCAACTTGCCTTAACACACCTGCAGCGATGTTTCCAGAAAGCCTGAGCTTGATTAGCTAGCCCAGGTGTGTCTGATTAGAGCTAAACTCACCAGGAAACCGGCTCTCCATGTCCGAGTTTGGACACTAGAGTAATGTATTTAGCTATTTATTTAATTTTACCTGTAGAGTGGATTTGCTATACAAGATTGACAGCATTTAAGTTTTTTTAATCCCATAAATCTCTCAATGAGAATATTTACCATTATTATACACTCTCAGAAAGAGAGGTATAAAATCTAGGCAACTGGTGTATCTTTTTAAAGTACGCATTTGTACCTAAAAGGTCTTTTGTTATATTGTATTAGTAACTACCCAGGGGAAAGGAAAGTATACTTAAGTTGTACTTTTTAAGACATAATCATCATATTTTAATTGTACTCTACTCAGTGGATATTAAATGTGTTATTTTGGAACAACTTCAAGCATATTAATTGTTATTTTATATATACTTAAAGATGCTGTATGTACGTTTTTGACTCTTCTAAAGGATAAAAATACCATAATATGTGTCCAGATATTTTAGAAACATCCCAAGTGAACATACTTGTTTAACTGAAAAACAATGCTGAAGTCAGATATTCTGCTTTGAAAATGTTTTTTCCGTGCCAGAATGTTGTCTTTGTTTAGGTAAATTTAACCTGCACAATGCCAGTTTAGCCAATTATATTTCAGCACCCCGGGTTGCCTTGTTGGAAACAGCGTATTTCAATCATTCATTCAGAAAGGCTCTGAAAGCATGCGTCCGTGACCGAAATGCGACAGTGTCAGTGGACAGTATCAGATGTCAAAATGAGACATATTTAGTTCCACGTGAGATAATTAATTAGCAAATGATATAAATATTGCGAATGTAAACATTAGGTGAGCAGGTTACATTGTAACCGCGTGTCCTAACAACACGCTTTGTGACGAGATACGCAGTGATGAGCAATTTGGCTGTTTGCACTAGGCGAAACACGACAGAAATTTAAATACAGCCTTTCAGAAGCACAGAATATGCAGTCACTCATGAAACAGTAAGGTTTATAATCTATTTAATACATGTTAACCCTCTTTAACATCATTAAATGTAGATGCTGAATCACTCATATGTGTTTAGTTCTAAAGTTCGTAAAATTTCAAACGGTTTATTGTATTTTCTAGATCTGAGGTGAACTATCTGCTGCTGCTTTCAGTATATGACAATACATTTCATGTAAAATGGCATTCAAACTCACATTGTTAGCATTTAGCACTGAATAAAGCACATGTGGTTTACCTGAGGTGATCACTGTCAAAGGTTTCTGTTGTTCAGCTGTGAGAAATAGAAGCCGTTTCTAATATATCAATTCGAGGTGTTGGTTAGAACCAAAACTCCTTTTAATATGGAAAATATCCCGGTAACACTTTACAATAAGGTTCATTAGTTAATGCATTTACTAACATGAACGAATCATGAACAACACTTGTACAGCATTTATTAATCATAATTCAGCATTCACTAATGCATTATTAACATTCAAGTTCATGCTTGTGAACATTAGTTAATGCACCGTGAATTAAGATGAACTAACAATGAACAACTTTGTTTTCATTAACTAACGTTAACTAACATAAACAAATGCTGTAGTAAATGTATTGTTCATTGTTTGTTCATGTTGGTAAATGCATATAACATTAACTTATGAACCTTATTGTAAAGTGTGACCAATATAGCGTGTCGTTGCTTTTATTTAGAACACAGTTTAAATCACTGTACTCAATCTGGCAACCCGAGCTTGCGTTTATTTTGATCCAGGAGTGCAATACCTAGTTCAACCACTGGGTGTCAAACTTACGTACTGCACCTTTAAGATTAACTTTAAGCTATATGAAATATGTTGTAACATACTTTATTGTGTTAAAATGGACATACTTTAAGTACAATTAAAGTGTACTTTTAAAAGTGTATTTTATTTACAGTTTTTCTCAGTCGCTTTGGTGCATTTCTCACAACGCTATTTACATTTGCACAACAGTAAATGCATTTCTCAAAACAATTAGTCATTTGTGCACATCATAGTAGCAGTTTCTCATCCCTTCCAACAAATTGCGAACTTGTGGATGCTGAATAGTCATTCCATATAAAACTAATAGTCCTCATTTCATTACTTGAGTCATTACATGCAACAATGTTGAACTAGTTGTCAAAATCTGTCAAGCAAATTATATAAAATAATTTTTTACAGTTTTTCTCAGTCACTTTGGTGCATTTCTCACAACACTATTTACATTTACACAACTGTTAATGCATTTCTCAAAACAATTAGTACAAACTGCAAAACCTAGTGGATAACCTGCAAAAGCGTGTCACTTGCTTAAAATGGATAGCCCATTCCTCAAAAGCAAGTATTAGTGTCAATGAAAGTGTCAGTGTCATCAAAATGCAAAGTCCTGCCACCATTGGTTATGAACAAGACAGTCAAATGCTTTGTCATGTTTTCATAAGGACCAATGCATAAAAGTCAGATTTTGGTGAAACTTTCTGAAAATGGTCAAGACAGCACTATATACTATATACACAGCCATTTGAAAACTACAGTAAAGTTAGACATCACTGCATTTAGTGAGGTATCCTAAAATGAATATGTATGTTTCACATTTTTACTGCATTTGCTCTTTACAATTGTAATTTATTCACAGCATTGTGCAAAAGAATAAATACACGCTTATTTACAACAAACAGAAACTTCCTTTGGGTAGAGCTGTGCACAACTGTAGACAATACTGCAGTACATATTGGAACTGAACCTACAACATACACAGGTCTGTAAATCATTCATGAAATTGTTTAATTTAGAAGACATTTTCAGAAAAAAAAAGATTTAAAGTTTTTAATAAAAATACTTTGACAGATTTTGACAACTAGTTCAACATTTTTGTATGTAATGACTCAAGTAAGGAAATGAGGACTATTAGTTTGATATGGAATGACTATTCAGCATCCACAAGTTTAGTTAATTTTGACTGACATGACATAAGCAAATGATAATGTTACAAACAGCAGAGAGTTGTATGAAAGCAATTGATGCATGTCCAAAAGCATTCGCAATTTGCTGGAAGGAATGAGAAACTGCTACTATGATGTGCACAAATGACTAATTGTTGTGAGAAATGCACCAAAGCGACTGAGAAAAACTGTAATAATTTTTTTCCCCTAAAAATGTCTTCTAAATTGAACAATTTCATGAATAGTTTACAGACCTGTGTATGTTGTAGGTTCAGTTCCAATATGTACTGCAGTATTGTCTACAGTTGTGCACAGCTCTACCCAAAGAGAGTTTATGTTTGTTGTAAATAAGCGTGTATTTATTCTTTTGCACAATGCTGTGAATAAATTACAATTGCATAGAGCATATGCAGTAAAAAAGTGAAACATAGGCCTACATATTCAGTGTCTTGTACTCAGATACTTTTTTGCATTGGAAAAAATGTACAGAGTAAAGTGTCATAATGAAAACATGACAAAGCCATTTGACTATCTTGTTCATAAACAATGGTGGCAGGACTTTTCATCTTGATGACACCGACACTTTCATTGACATGAATACTTGCTTTTGAGGAATGAGCTCTCCATTTTGAGCAAGTTACATGCTTTTGCAGGTTGTCCACTAGGCTTTGCAGTTTGTACTAATTGTTTTGAGAAATGCATTTACTGTTGTGCAAATGTAAATAGTGTTGTGAGAAATGCACCAAAGCGACTGAGAAAAACTGTAAATTACATATAAATATTTGAAATACAGTTAAAGTATATTTTTACCACAGTTGAAGTATATTTTAAGTTCAGATAAAGTGTATTTTTAGCCCAGCTGCAGTGCATTTTAAAACCAATTAAAGTTTAGTATAAGCCCAGTTGAAGTATACTTTAAGTATACTATATAAATCTAAGCACAGCTGAAGTGCATTTATAACTAGTTAAAGTATTGTTTAAGCTCAGTGGAAGTTAATTTTAAGTTCAGTAGAAAACTATTGTAAGCTTCACATTAATGTATACTTACTATACATTTGCCGAGTACTACAAGACCTACTTTATTTCAACAATAATTAACAAAATTATTCAGAAGAATGTATTTTAATTACATTAAAAATATGCTGTAAAAGGGCGACGCAGTGGTGCAGGAGGTAGTGCTCTCGCCTAACAGCAATCAGAATCAGAATCAGAAAGAGCTTTATTGTCAGGTATGTTCACACATACGAGGAATTTGTTTTCGTGACAGAGCTTCTACAGTGCAACAGAACTACAGAGGACTAAAAAAAACAGATAATAAATATATTTTAAATATATTTTAAAAGAACGTCGCTGGGTCGCAGGTTCGAACCTCGGCTGGGCTGGGCCAGTTGGCGTTTCTGTGTGGAGTTTGCATGTTCTCCCTGCGTTCGCGTGGGTTTCCTCCGGGTGCTCCGGTTTCCCCCACAGTCCAAAGACATGCGGTACAGGTGAATTGGGTAAGCTAAATTGTCCGTAGTGTATGAGTGTGGATGTGAATGAGTGTGTGTGGAGGTTGCAGCTGGAAGGGCATCCGCTGCGTAAAATCATGCTGGATAAGTTGGTGGTTCATTCTGCTGTGGCGACCCCGGATTAATAAAGGGACTAAGCCGACAAGAAAATGAACGGATATGCTGTAAAAGTACAATACACAAAAGTACTGCACAGTTTTTGAATGCTTGAAAACTGTAATTTCAACTTTTTCAATTGACAGTTAACATTGTATGACAGTGTGAAGTAAAATATTTTGAAATACAGGCTCATTTGCAGTATTTAAAATTTGTTAAATTAGATTGCATTTGTTTCAGTGATTTTACATGATTTAAATTTAAAAGTCTTTCATTATCAATTTTGCTTGAAATGACACAATCTTATCCAGTTGATATGAAATAAGATGGTTTGAGTTTACAGACCTGTTGCTACTGATGGATGTATTTTTGAAGAAAAATCCTGGATCATGCCAAATTCTCAATAATAATCAAAAAGACAATCTGAATGAATATATTGGGTCACTGAATCATGTTCAGTTTTTTTGTGTTTTAAAGTTGGTTGACAGAATATGGCATAAAAAAATGTTTGATTCTTCATCTCATTGACAGTCATTTCTGGATCATCTTGCATTTAATCAAAAATAACCTCGTCCCTTTGGGGGATAGTTCATCCAAAAATGAGTATTCTGTTATCGTTTACTTCACCTGTTTGAGTTTCTTTCATCTGTTGAGCACAAATGAATAAGATGGAAAACCAGCAGCCATTGATTTCAGTAGTATTTTATATTCTTACTATAGAAATCAGTGGCTACTTGTTTCCAACATTTCTACAAATATCTTCTTTCTTGTGTTCAACCGAGAAAAAATGAAATTCATAAAGGTTTGTAGTTATCCTTTTATTGAAATATATTGGTATTTATATATTGATATTTTTATACATTTATTCTACTCATTTCACACATATATATATATACACAGTTCAAAAGATCAACGATAATGTACATTCATTTTGTGCTCTGCACTTCAAGAAATAAAGGATCACAGACCCTGAAAGAACAGTATCAAACTGAGGTATTTTTTTTAAAGACTGTGAAATTAATGTAAATTCAAACAGGGAAAATGTGTCTGACACATGCCAGTTTTGTGAACACATAGGATCAAATAACAATGCAATGATAGTAATATGAACAAATGTTGTTGACAGACTTGAGCATCCCTGTCAGGGAATGGAGGTCATCTGGAGCTGGGGTTCCAGAGACCTGTCAGATTAGATGGGCTGGGCTTCCTGAGCAGCCTGAGGGAGAGGATGAAGAGGCCCAGGCTCATCACACCCAGCACAACCACACCCGAAATCAGCGCACTGGTGACCGCATTCAGAGGCTGGGACGAGCTGCTCACTGCAGAGCCACAGACAGGGGTGAGAGGGAAGAACGGGGCAGTGGAGGGTTTGGGGGGGGTGGGTGTTTCAATGGGGTTGAGTGGGACGGGGGTCAAGAAATAGACAAGATAGTTGTGTAAATGGGTAATGGGACTGTCATGGATCTTATTTGCAGAACTTGACACTGGTGTCCATTGTTGCATTGTGAAAACAGAGCTTAATTCTCACAGAAAGGATGCAGGGAGTGGGTGTACACTACTGAAAACATTTACCAGGAGAGTCACAGTTTTTAATTCCTTACCGAGCTGTGAGTTGTTGGTTGGAGATTCGTCTGCAGAAAACACACAAGTTGAGTTTGTCCTTTTTTGAGGGTGGGATAAAGGCATAATTTACTATCCAAAATGTAGGTGATTTTTTTTTTCTTTCGTTAAACATTTGAGACCAATTTTATCTAAAAGTTAACAGTTTCTATATATAGCCCAAGGATTGATAAACAAAGTATACATTTTCATTTTTGGGCGAACTATCCCTTTAAGTAAAAACAATATAACACAATAATAATTCCAGTGGAAAGAGCTTGAGGTTTACATTTCTCTAGATAGATAGATAGATAGATAGATAGATAGATAGATAGATAGATAGA
>CAIGQZ010000379.1:3847342-3869733 GCA_903798205.1 Danio tinwini | reverse complement strand
TACTGGCCATTTTATTAGGTAGACCTTCCTAGTACAGGGTTGGACCCCCTTTTGCCAAGTGTGCCAAGAAAATATACCCCACACCATTACACTACTACCACCTGCCTGAACCATTGATACAAGACAGGATGGATCCATGCTTTTATGTTGTTGATGGCTATTCTGACCCTACCATCCGAACGTGGCATCACAAATCTAGACTCATCAGACCAGGCAACACTTTTTGAATCTTCTATTGTCCAATTTTGGTGAGTCTGTGCGAATTGTAGCCTCAGTTTCCTGTTCTTAGCTGACAGGAGTGGCACCCAGTGTGGTCTTCTGCTGCTGTAGCCCATCCGCCTCATGGTTCGACATGTTGTGCATTCAGAGATGCTCTTCTGCATTACCTGCAGTTGTAACGAGTGGATATTTGAGTTACTGTTGCCTTTCTATCAGCTGGAACCAGTCTGGCCATTCTCCTCTGACCTCTGGCATCAACAAGGCATTTGTGCCTACAGAACTGCCGCTCACTGGATATTTTCTCTTTTTTGGACCATTCTCTGTGAACCCTAGATATGGTTGTGTGTGAAAATCCCAGTAGATCAGCAGTTTCTAAAATACACAGACCAGCCCGTTTGGAACCAACAACTATGCCACATTCAAAGTCACTTAAATCACCTTTCTTCCCCCTTTTTTCTGATGCTCGGTTTAGAGTGCAGCAGATTGTCTTGACCATGTCTACATGCCTAAATGCACTGAGCTGCTGCCATGTGATTGGCTGATTAGAAATTTGAATTTACCAGCAGTTGAACAGGTGTACCTATTAAAATGTATATATATCAGAGTCAGATCCAAAAATTTGAACTTTAAAAAATAGCTTAATTATTTGTAATATAAAGCTGTAGAGTTGAGCAGATTTATTTTTTATATCCTTTATAATTAAATCCACTTAAAACAGCAACTTCTGAAAAAGCAAGCAAACCTCAATTGTCATTGTTTTCAGTGCACTAAACCGACTACAAAGCTGAATATGGTGGCTCTCACCGCTCCTGGTGATAATGGGGCCTGCTGTTATGACGGCGTCCCCTGAGGATGAACCTGACACTGCATGCTCAGCCTCACTGTCTCTCCTCCTGCGTCTTCCACAGATCTGCCATCGCAGATATTACCGTCAGGACACTTAAAATACATTATCAACAATGAAAAAACTTCAGCAGTAAGTTTACCGGCATAAGAATTGCGCAGTCATCTGCTCGACACAGCTTTGTGATACAATGCAGAAACACAGTGGACATCTTCTGGTTCTTATGTTTCACAAAACGAAAGACTTCAAACGCAAAACGGCCCATCTGACTTTTTCCGTTCTCAAAAACAGTGGTCTGTGGATCCTTGTAGCACCTATTAAACCCCCCGCAACACAAAAATAAGAGCTTTAAATAGGCTGATGAAGTGATTATGTTTAGTTATATTGAAATAGACACACAGTCCCGCACACACACACTCATGCACATAAATGATTTCCTCTAAAAGGCCTTTGTGCATTGTAAGGTAGTCAGTTAGTTGAGCAGGTAATGAGGACTCACCGAGTTAATGCGCACATAATTTCACAAAATACCAAATTACCCAAAGAAAAGGTCATAGCGAATCTCATCTTTTGGGTTCCCAGAGGGGGTGGCGTAACAGTGATCCATCAGGACGTTCCACCTGTGGGACAGAAAACACAGATGCTTTTGCTGTCAAAGGAAATCAAATCTTTAATCTCGAGTTTAAAAAAAGATTGTTAATAGGTTCAAGCACTGAATATTTGAAATATGTGGAAATATATCGAAAAATTTTATAATAACATCAATTTATAGTTAAAATGATATAAAACTGTGTTATTTTAGTATAAGAAAAACTGTTTTGTTTTTAATTAATAGTTGGAATTGCTTTTTATTTTTACATTGTTTCCATTTTTTAAGTAATTTTCTTGGTTAAATCAACTGTGTATATATATGTATATATATATACACCCCATTTTGAAAATAAATATTTTACCCAGTTCTCAGTGAATAAAGGAATTTTATTTTGGTGCATTTAAACTAAACAGATTTATTAAACAGATATATTTATTCAAATAATATTTTAGTCACCAAACATATTTAGAAATGGAAAGATAATACAATTAAATTCAAGCAAAATATTGTACAAAAAAATAAAAATACAACCTACAAAATTTCAACTACATTTTTCAGTTTTTTTGCTTCTCTTTATTTTTCCTCTTTTTAAATTTGTATTAAATGTTTTTCTATAACATAAATTTGGGTGTACTAGTTTTTGGACCGTTATCGTAAGTTATTTTGTTAGAAAAGCTCTAGATTTGGCTTCAGTACTGACTAATGTAATGTTTATGCACAAATATAATATTGTATAGCTTCCTATTGAAAATATAAATTTCAACGATAGATTTGTTTGGGGTGTACTTATATATGCTGAACACTGTATTTCTATTAAAATATGTATTTCTCTGCATGATGTACCTCCTATCTAAATTTGTAGCTTTAACGGCAGCAAACACACGAGTCTTTAGGGACAGTCCAGACACTGGTATAGAGATCAGCTGATTGAAGGTTGAGTCCTGTAAAAATTGACATAAAGAACATTAATAATAGACATTGTAGTTTAACTTTAACAGCGACATATGCATTTTTGTACACAACCACAGTTTGAAAATGGTTTACAATCATACCAAATGTAATTATTATTTTTTAAATAAACACATTTTCAAAAATAAGTATAAATATCAATAATAAATATCTGAAATAACATTCATTTATTTGAATAAAAAATTTTCAATTTGATCAAAAAGCTAATCTGTTATCACAGACTTTTAATACTACTTTATCTATTATACATATATATATATATATATATATATATATAAATATATATATATATATATATATATTTTAACTACAGAGATCCCTCACATTGTAAAGCACCAGGCTGAGAGTGCTCAAGAAAGTGCCATTATTTTCTTTCACTGTTATTGCAGCAGATGAGCTGGCAAAAAAGCAGAACACATTATATGCATAATGTCAGTACAGAACTGAAAAAAACTGCCTAAAATAGTAGAGGGATGTAGGTTGTTGCGTCAGTGAAGCAGACTCACGATGCCAGCTGGCTGTTGTTGAGCAGGTACTCCAGAGGATAACTACAGCTGAACTTATACACCAGTCCTGGCAGGTAGCTGATAACAGTCGGAGGGTCTGGAGTGTCGATGTAGCCCGAAATATTTCCCATCTGCACCATAGAGATATTCCCATACGCATTGATGCCTTGAGTTGTAGAAACCTGCACAAAGATACAAAGGAGTCTTCAAGAATTAAATAACGTGTGTTGATGCTGGTGAACCTTTATCTTAAAGCCATCAACATGTCAAATCAAAATCTGCAATTCTTTTTTTTCTGTTGTATCACAAAGATTATTCTGAATTGTTTATCTATCACTATATATTTATTCATGTGTCCTCATAATAATTAACCTCACTTTCAATAATATCTCTTCTTACACTGATGATGTGTTTACTGGCATGTCAATCATGTCAATCACATGAAATTGACCAATAGCAAACTACAACCACTCAACCATCCAATCAGTTTCCTATGGAGAAAATCATGTCCATTATCAAATCCTACCACCTTCCATGTTGTTTGCGAAGCCATTTTATTCAGATATACATCACAATATGGATTAAAAACACACATCACAATTTCTGTTTTAATTACAATGTTCTTTGTAGTATGAATATGAGTAGTGTGAATGCAATTCGTATAGTAAGTACGTACATTCGCCATTATGTCATTGTCACATGTCGCTTCATTCCCATTCTCACCCATTTTCCTTATGGGATAGTAAAGTGTCTACTGGATGCACACAGAATCATCCGGGTACTTATCGCCTACTGTTCTTGAGATACTATAAATTCAGATTTTCACATACTATATAGTTGGGATTGGAAAGTATGCAATTTCAGATGCACTATTAGTAATTTCCCCATTTTAGTTTTATCAGGCTGCCTGGTTTCAAGTGCACATTAGTGCATGTTGGTAGTCTGTAGTTAGTGGTCTAGTTTCTGTATCACTGATTAGGTTTAAAAGGATTGTCACTGGGTTTAAGAATACCAACAGTTTTGTTTCTATTGTGGTCGAGTATGAGAGTGAGAGAGTAGATTAAAAAGTGTGCCACAGGGCTGTGCTGAATACCTTTCCACTGTCGACTTGGCATCTCTTAATTCCCTCACCTGGAAAAACCCTGGGAAAGGGTCAAGTGAGTTCACCCTTTCCTAAAATGCTACAGTTTCCAGTGAGTGAGATCAGAGTAGTGAATTGATCTTTTTTAACTCCCTATCCCATGTGAAACCCAGGAATAAACTTTTGTCCACTGTAGTCGACATTATATTTTGGTGAATTTCTCTGAGGTCATACAGTTCTATAAATGTCACAGTTTTAAGTCCTGTACAGAGCACTTTCAGGGCTTTTCAGAAATACTAAATGTTCGGAAGTTTCACCATGAACAATTCATCTCCTTGACCTTTAAAACTGTCTGATATTAATTTATTGACCAAGTGTAATTGTAACGAAGGGCGCTGGACAATGGACGTGTGTGAATCTGCATTTGACTGTCAGAATGAAACTCTGTCTCATAGTGGACCGCGCATGTGTACAAAGTTACTGTGCTAAAAATGGCTTTTGGGTTCGAATTTCGACATTTACAAATACTTCAACATTATGATTTTTATGTATTTTAATAATGTTACTGTTTTATGGTGTAGTCTAGATAGGATACAGCTACGAATATGCCACCAATATAGCATCATTACTGTGACACTATATAACAATAATTAATATTTTTACAGTACTGTGATGGTTGGGTTTAGGGTTGAAGTAGACATTAATAAAATACAATAAATGGGAAACTTAATGAATAATATAAATAATTATCGTTAACTTCAGGCCACAAATGTATCTGATCTAGCAACAACTCTGGTTTATGACTAAAACAAGACATACTTATTCACAAAGTGTTTATTTGAATATCAGACCAATTTTAAAACAAAACATTACAAGAACAGAGCATTTCAAGCCTACCATCTATAGCTGCATCGCTGCATGCTAGTCAGGAACTCTCACCACTCCACTAAATCACTTGAAGCTTCAACGCTATTTGGTCAATATTCTTTGCCAAAAGAGTTCCAGAGTAATACATAAAAAATGACCACTAGGAGTCACTGTAGAGATGGGTTACGAAACGTTTGAAAACCTTCTGCATATTTGCTTCTGTAAGAATTCATTAGGCTGCATTCCCGCTCCTAACCAGAAGGAGGTGCTACTGACTTTTCACACACCAGTCTCCAATATCTACGCATCCTCCAGAACATTGGATGGCACCACTTTCCCGTCATCTGCTATGTGCCACCACTCAAGCTAGATTAGCATCACCTGTGCTTTGCCCTATAAAAGGCTGTGTGTAACAAGCTAGCATGTTCAGTCTTGAGCCATTATTGCCTGGTGGTCTCCTGATTCTCTTGAGAAGCTAATGTCGAGTTCAGACTGCATGATTTTCAAAGTAGTCGTGTCACGGATGTTTTCACACTGCATGACTATCTGGGCTAGTGTTCTGTCAGCGCTGTGTTTACACTGTAGGATGGATCGGCGACAGGAGAGTTCATATTGCATGACTTTAAAATAGGAAGAATCACAGACAACTTTGTCCAAACTACGTCTCACAGCCAAACAAACGCGAGAAGTGACATGGAAACAACGTGAGGTCACGTAATATATATCACGTAATATATCTTTCGCTATTGACTCCATAATGGAAAAAGGCTTTAGCTTTAGAAACTTGTGTTGCTCACATGGTTTTTGAAGATAATTAATCTCTCCTCAACTTTTTTTTTTTTTTCGACTTGATTGTGATATTGATCAGAGGACACGTCAAACAGACACAGTGCTCGTGCCAATTTTACACAAATTTTTCCTCCATTTCTTGGGTCCAAATCAACTGAAAATGAGAGCTTTTATTTTCTACCCCAGCCTCCCGCTGGTCTGCAGGTAACCACGCTAGTGAATGCTACTCTCTTATTGGCTGTAGGTGATTGTTGATGTTATATTCAATCAGAACACATTCACGGCATGATTTGCATCGCCGACAGCTTCAGATATTTAGCATGCCAAATATCTGTTGGGCATCGATTACTCATCTGCGATTCTCTCATATCGCGTCCTTGATTGTTCATACTGTGTGATTGTCACTCGCGTGCACGAGCATCGATTTGCTTGTGATTTCAGGCATTTGTCTGCGATTTTTCTCAAAACCTGTCGACGAGTCAAAATCAGGGCTAAAATCATGCAGTCTGAAAGATCATTTGTTTATTTTTTTCTGAAACTACACGCCTTAAGTGCCCTTATTAATCTTTTGCACTTGGGTTCATCTGTTGAGGAGTTAACTCAGCTTGTAAAAGCCCCAGCTTTGAGTCTAAGAGACCCGGGTTTAATCCTCACCTAAACCCACACGTTACAGCTTCGACTGTTTCAGTGTTTCATGGAGCCTAGTATTGCCCACCACTATAGTAGCCTAGTATTGCCCACTACTACATAGTCCAATATACAAAATCAAAAACAGTCAAATGGTCAGGCTAGGTGGCAAATAATTAAAACACTGTAATCAAGCAAAAAGGTAAAAACACAGGAAGACTAAACAAGGGGAAACGCTTGTTTGTAGGAAAAACAAGACTCAGCAGTGTGTGTGTGTGTGTGTGTGTGTGTGAGGTGGATATAAAGTCCAGTTAATCAGTCCATGGTGAGTTACTAGCTGTTTGTGCGTAATCAGAGGGAATCAGCAACCGGTGTGCGTGATGTGCATGATGTTATTTGTAGTCCGGTTCAGTGACAGATCTGCAAGCATTAGATGGTTGATGATCATGACAAAAACATTTTCATGGTAATATTTTGTTATTCAAATCTGACTATTTATATGTGTTTGTTTTAAATCAACATGCCAGGAAAATATATAATCAATATAGGACTTTCTGTCATGAAACTGCATTCGTTTCATACAGTACATTACCAGCAGCACCAAATGCATGTAAAATAGGAAAATAAATTATATTTCATCACTGCTATTAAATATAAGCTAATATTTCCGGCCAGTTATTACTCCTATTATTAGATTTCTATTTTTTTCATTTCATTTAGCCACAAGATTGCATTAATATGCAAATTAGGTTAGTAGGTAGTATACAATGAAAAAAAATACATTGTATGGTCATTTTACACAAAGCTAAATGGTATATCAAATAATTTTGTTGTTTGTTTCATAACAAAGTAAAAAAAAACCATTAAACAAATTGTGGAATAAGAATAACTCTAAAATAATACCCCCACCCCCCACCAACACACACAAAGAAAAGGAAAAAAAAGATAAAAAAACAAAACCTAAAACGAACTAAAAATACAGTTAAATTTGCTTTTACCTGATTATGTCTCTTTATTTTTTAAGTAATTAAGTCCCAATGTCTTATACAGTGGACACTGCTTATTATATCAATAACAAATATTTTTAGTTCAAAATGGTTAACAACAATGTAATAGCATGAAATAACACTAAATACACAACTCTGTTTTTCCCCGTGAGTAGGCCCACACGGAATCTGCGCCCGCAGAATTCCACAGATTTTCCGCAGATATTTGCAGATTTTTAGCCCATCATTAATTCTGTTTATTTGAGTAAAGGTGTGTTTTTTTTAATTAATTACAGTTATATTACAGTACTATTTTCTGTCTTTTAGTAGATATATTATATGAGAGACTTGCTTTGTTTACCAAATAAAGAGGATCTTATTGGATTTGCATTTTAAACATTAAATAAAAGTTAAAAAGACATTATTTTTTATTTCACATATTAAGGTTTTAGTTTTGATACTCCGAAAATAATTCTGCAGAAATTCGCAGATTTTTACCAAAATTCTCAGCAGAAATAGCAAAAAACATCCGCAGATTTTGTCTGTTCCTGCCCATGAGGCAATAGTGATAAGGTTGTGACAGCAGTTGTAAGGTGAAGATTGGTTGTGTTCAGGATTTTATGACTTCACTGGTTGCAATCAGAACAAGTTGGAACAAGTATATAGAGTAAGTGTTAGTAAAATTATTTATTTACCATATACTTGCAAGTTACTTAAAATCAAGAGAATGTCTAGTGTGAGGCATAAAATGAAGATATTAACGTAACAGTACTAATATTCGTTTACATGTAGTTTAATGTTAGTTTACATGTAGTTGAAGAGTTACTTTTACTTTTACTTTTGAAGAGTTACTATTAACATCACAACACCATGCTACAGTATTTGTGCGTAAGTGCCTGTGTCCTGACCTGCAGTGTGTTCCCGCAGGCCTCCAGTGAGCTCAGGCTGATGCTGAAGAGCACCGCTGTGGGGAAAGTGTTGTTGTTTATGAAGCCTCTGCATTGCGGTTCGCCATGACGGCTGTTCAGTGCCAGGTCAACATCAGTGTATCCAGAGTACAGCACAGGACAGAGGTTGATCTTCAGTGTGATCGTCTGAACACCACAGTAGATGCTGATGTCTCTCTCACCTCGAGGGAAACACAATATAACAAGTATGAAAAAGAATCTTCATGATGTTTGTATATTTATGATCATTAGTGTGACCATTTAAGAGCAAAATTGATCAGAAATATTACTGTCAATTTCAAAATGTCATTTTCGAAATACAGCAGCAATTAAAGTTAAAAAAATTGAAGTTTTTTTTTTTTGAGATGCTATTAATATTATTTGGGTGACACGGTGGTACAGTGGGCACTGTCGCCTCACAGCAAGAAGGTCGCTGGTTTGAGCCCTGGCTGGGTCAGTTGGCATTTCTGTGTGTAGTTTGCATGTTCTTCCCGTATTCGTGTGTGTTTCCACCAGGTGCTCCGGTTTCCCCCAGAAGTCCAAAGACATGCGCTATTGTCCATAGTACAGTATGTGTGTGTATGTCCTGATCCAGGTTGAGGGTTGAGTGTTGGGCTAACGACCCACCTCATAAAAATTAGATGTTACAAAACACCAAAATGTTGCGGCTACATATTAACTTTCATATAAATGGCCTTGGAAGTAAGTGAGCAAGTAAGTATTAATATTATTTGTCTACATTGCTTCTGCTTTATAGGGGAATGTGATTTGAAAATGAATAACATACAGTATTCTAGTAGTTACCTTTTTAACAGCTTAATAGAAAAAAAAACTAACAAATAAACAAACAGAAAACACTTAAAATTATTATTTTCTGCTTGTTCAGAATACTTATTCGAAATGAGTTGAAACAACACAATTCTTGAGTATTTTTGGGACAACTTAATTGTTTTATGTTCAATCCACTTAAAGTTGGGAAAAAAATTACATTAACTTAATCAATTTGTGTTGGGACAACATGTAAGAGTTATGTGGAACCCAGCATTTTTTTTTTACAGTGAATGTTACTTGGTCAAAAACGTTATCACTTTAATCCTGCATCACAACAAACGAAATGACATTACTATCATATATATTTTTTAGATTTTATTTAGCAACTGCTTAAACCACATAGTTATAATTATTAAATTAAATTAAATTAAATTACAGATAAACTTTTTGACTCCCCTAAATATGGGAAAATAGAATATCTAGAATTTATATTTATTTATATAGTATTTATTTACCAAGCTAAAATATATATATTATCAAAATTGTGTGGATTTTCAATGTTTTTAATGTTACATTATGTTATGTTTTATATATTGTATTATTATTATTAATCAATTTGTGTTGGGACAACATGTAAAAACTGTGTGGAATCCTGTATTTTTTTACAGTGAATGTTACTTGGTCAAAAACGTCATCATTCTTGCATCAAAACTAACGAAAAGTCAAAAATCACTGTCATACTTTATCGATTTTATTTAAAACATATGAAATTGTGCAATTACAACTATTTACCAAGTGCTTAAACCATAGTTATTCATTTCACAAAATAATAAAAAAATGAATACACCATAACATACCTTTATTATTCATTTAAGAACATAATAATTAACTTTTTTTACATGTTAAAATAAATTTAAATAAATAATAAAAATAAAATAAAATTATAAAAATCAGTAAAGATAAACTTTTTGACTCCACTAAATATGAGAAATTAGAATATCTAGACTTATATAGAAAATAAGATTTTATTTACCAAGTAAAAAAATTATATATATATATATATATATATATATATATATATATATATATATATATATATATATATAATTGTGTCAATTTTCAATGTTTTTAAAGTTACATTGTTATGTTTTATAGATTACATTATTATTACTTTATTTAATATTATGTTGAATATTAAAAATAGTTATTTGAAGTGCTATCTGAAATTTTGTTCTAAAATTTGCATTTTTTCCAGGCTCCTGTCTTGATTCAGTAATTTCACCGCTCATCGTAGAAGAAATTTATATGGCATTTAGAGCTTTTTGCATCTGAACTCTTCATTTATATAATATAACAGCATTTATCTTTGCAAATGATTTGATGATTATATTTCTTAACATTTAAAACAGATCTGTTCTAAGATTATAAACTCCTTTACTCCTTTAATAAGTTTAGTGCATATCAATTGGCAATCAAAATCATTCATTTCCTTCAAAAACAAATTACACAAACAAAACACTGATGCTGAATGTTTGAGCTTCACTTTATCACCGTTTACATTCTCCAGCATATACAGTAAATGTTGTCTCTTACCAGGGAATCTGCTGTGGTAGTTGGGATCACAGTTGAATCCATTGAATTGTGAAAAAGCTAAATGAATCCCATTGAAAAGCACAAGAATAACACACATCCACTCCATCTCAACACCTGGAAACAGAGAACACATCATTTCAACCAAAAAAAATAAATAATAATAAATCATAGTGATGTCTCTCTAACCTCAGTCCCCTGATGCAGGTTCGGCCTGCTGCCGGTCAGTGAATGTATAGCTTGGCATCTCAATCGGCCCATCCGCACCACAGGCCCTCCACCGTGGCCCGAAACAATGAGCCATTATCAGAAACCTCAAACAAAAAGAACTGTCCAGGACAACCTGGGAAAATCCATCACAATCTCAAAGCGCTGAACAAATCTTTTCGGATGGAGCCAGAAACATGAGCAGCTTTTACGATTTCCCACTCGTCTCCTCATGGCTTGATCTGCCTCTGTCATCGCTCAATAATGTCTGAGCTCAGTGTGGGACTGAAGGCAGGAATTATGCTTTCATCGGCGTCTGAAGGGCCTCTTGTGTGTGTCGCTCCATCAGAGCTGGTAGTGAGTGTGTGCTGCTATTGTCACTGAGGCCTCCTGCTTCCTCGCACTTAAACACTCGCTGAGACACTAGGTGAAGATATGATCGTAAACATGACCCGTTTCTGACATTAAAAAGCACAGCTATTAGATGAGAACCATCACCCCTGTTGAAAAAAAGGCTTGTTAGAGCTGGTCTCCCAACTCATCATATAAGAGGGTTTTGGGCCTCTTTTTTTGGCTATAGTTTCTTACTACACCTAACAAAAGTCTTGTTGCCTATCCAAGTTTTTGCAACAACAAATAATAACTTGACTGCTAGTTGATTATTTGGTATCAGAAGTGGCTTATATGAAAGGCAAATGCCACTAGATTACGCTTATTTTACCAAAATAAAATTTGATCATGCCCTGATTTTTAATTATTTAATTAGGACAGTAAGGTCTGACTTTGCTCAGACAAAAGTCTTGTCAATTAACTGAAATAATGTACACTATAGAATATAAAGTGATGGTGCAGTGGAAAAAGAACTAATATTGTGTATGACTCCCATGAGCTTGGAGGACTGCATCCATACATCTTTGCAATGAATCAAATAACTTATTAATAAAGTCATCTGGAATTGCAGGACTCCCAGAGTTCATTAAGATTCTTTGGATTCATTTTTAATGCTTCCTCCTTCATCTTAGACCAAACATGGTCAATAATGTTCATGTCTGGTAACTGGGCTGGCCAATCCTGGAGCACCTTGACCTTCTTTGCTTTCAGGAACTTTGATGTGGAGGCTGAAGTATGAGAAGGAGTGCTGTCCTGCTAAAAAAAATAGCCCTGTCCTGTGATTTGTAATGTAATGGGCAGTACAAATGTCTTGATACCGCAGACTGTCGGTCTGCACGCCCCCTTACTGAATGTAACCCCAAACCATGATTTTTCCTTTACCAAACTTGACTGATATCTGTGAGAATCTTAAGTCCATGCAGGTTCCAACAGGTCTTCTGCAGTATTAGTGATGATTGGGATGCAGTTCAACAGATGATTCATCTGAAAAATCAACCTTCTGCCACTTTTCCAAATGATTAACTAGAAGTCAAGTTATTATTTGTTGCTCTTACAGCTAGGATCGATAACAAGACTTCAGGTAGTGTATTTTTCAAATTCAATATTTAAAGTTATATAAGATTCAGCTTCATGTTTTAAAAGGTTACCCAAAATGAAAATGTTCTCACCAGTTACTCTCACTCAGGTGAACACAAAACAAGATATTAAAAAAAAAAGCTGAAAACCTGTAAACACTGATTTCCATACATTAAAAAAGGCATTTGCTGTTTGTTCAAACTAAAATGAGCTGAAACAACACAATTCTTGAAGGGGGGGACTTAAATGTTTTATGTTAAATCATCTTAAATTCTCCCCTCGGGAAAATTTACTAGTGATACAAAAACGGCAGAAAATGGTCAAACCAAATACATAAAAAGTAGAACAATATAATGAGGAAAAAATCAGTTTACAACATGAAGCAGCATAATGAGCCGTTTTTAACGCCTAAAAATCAATAGAAGTGAATGAGACCGGAAGTCTCGAGCCAAAAAGATTCCAATGGCTGGGCCTGATCGTACGTGAAGAATAAAGTCAATAACATTCTGCCATTTTATATATATAAAATGAGTTACTTTATGCACATTACTGATCACAAATTGTTTTGATATATTCACAGTTGGTAACTTACTAAATATCAGCATCGAACGTGATCTTTATCAACATGGTTTTTGGCATAAAAGAAAAATCAATAATTGCCAAAAAATATACATGTGCAACAAAACAAAACAGAAAACAAAACAACAGAAAACAAAACTAAACACAAAACAAAAAAACAAAACAACAGTAAAAAATATTAAACAAAACAACAAAAAACAAGACTACACAAAAAAGCAAGACACAAAACAAAACAGAAAACTAAACAAAAAACAAAGCACAAAACTAAACTAAAATCTAAACAAAAAACAACAGAACACAAAACTAAACAAAACAAAAGACAACACAACACAACTAAAACACAAAACAAAAAAAGAAAAAAAAGAAAACTAAACTAAACAAAAAACAAAAAACAACAAAACAGAACAAAACTAAACACAAAACAAAACAACAGAAAACCAGACTAAACAAAAAAATAAACACAAAACAGAAAACTAAACAAAAAATCTAACAGAAAACAAAACTAAACACAAAACTAAAAACTAAACAAAGCAAAAAACTAAACAAAACTAAACAAAACAAAAAACGAAACGAAAAAAAAGAACAACTTAAAACACAAAACAAAACAAAAAACATCTAAACCACAATATTTTCAATGCATTCATTAGGTCGGCATTATTGGCACAATGCCATATAACCTACTCTATTTATGAACATCCATAACAATACAGAGTGCCCAGTTTCAATTGTTGGGATGCTCATGTGCTTCATGAGACCGACAGACTATTGAACTTTTACTTCTTAGTCTGAAATCAAATATGTTGACCTTGTGACAAGGCTACTATTGATCCTAAATGGGATCAAATGGCCCTGTTAACCTGAAAAGAATCCATAATAAATAGTGAAACCACAACCATGTATAATTACAACACCCATGGAATGACCCAGATGTACAGTAATCAAACAGACATGTGCTCCGAATCATCCTCAAGACAACGTGACAAACTGTATTCTCAAACTGGAGAAGATTAGGTTTATATTTAGGAATTTTATATGTAATTGTTTTCATAGGTAAAATTTGAGTTATATTTAGTTATATATAAATTATGGGCTGCACAGTGGCTCAGTGGTTAGCACTGTTGCCTCACAGCAAGAAGGTCGCTGGTTCGAGTCTTGAGTGTGCAAGTTGGAATTTCTGTGTGGAGTTTGCATGCTCCTTATGTTTGTGTGGGTTTCCTTTGTGTGTTCTGGTTTTCCCTACAGTCTAAAGACATGCGCTTTAAGTGAATTGGATTAACTAAATAGGCCATATGAGACTGTGTGAAAGTGTATGGGTGTTTCCTAGTACTTGGTTGTGGCTGGAAGGGCATCCACTTGCTAAAACAAAAGCTGGTACAGTTGGTGGTTCATTTTGCTGTGGTGACCGCTGATAAATAAGGGACTAAGCCGAAGGATAATGAATGAATGAATATATAAATTATATTATAACAGTCATCAACTGCAATTTTTACATTTAGGTAAGACTTAAGGCTGATTTATACTTCTGCGTCAAACACACGCGTATGCTACGGCGCAGCCTACACGTGAACGCATAGCCCTTGCCGTGGCCGTCGGCGACTTTGACGCGCACCTCAAAAATGTAACGCGTATGTGTAGCACAAGCTCTGTGATTGGTCGGTTTGGTAGCGCTGATGAGTGTAGGCGGAGGTGAGAGTCACGAAAGCCTGATGCAGCGAGTGTTTACAAGTGTGGAGTCCCGTGAAGGAGCTCCGGATGGAGACTGTTGTTTTGTGTTTACCTTATGATTAAAGTTGTTGGACGTCAGCCGGTTCCCGCCTCAAAATGAGCAAATTTGAGGTACTTGTACATTAAGGAAGTGTTCAGAAAAAACAAAACACCAACTAAGAAACTCGACAGAGAGGAACATAAATACCTACTGCCAGCTAGCGTTTCGGAAGTGTTATTGCAGAGCAACAGAAACATCGCGTAGAAGTATGCACGGCTACGCGCAAGGCTTACGCCGTGGGTAACGCCGATCACTTGAAGCAGAAGTATAAACCAGGCTTTAGCAAAAACAAAAATGTTGGTTTTGTCATTTTGGACTTTTTTTAAGTCTAATGAAAAGAAAACATCCAAAACACACTTTTAGTGTTTCTTTTGTCACACTCTATCAATTTGCATAATTAAATTTCAATTACAATACATATCTTTTAAAGGCTGCTTCATCAAAATTCTTATATTTTTCTGTTGCATAAATCTCCACTTCAGCAGCTCTTTCTTTTGATTTATATCTACATTCAGAGCATTTGTACTCAGAGATATGTTCAATAATATCCCATAAAACAACAACAACAAAAACATTTTGGCTAAAAATCCACATATACATTTTGGTGGTCAGTGTACAGCCATATATTCACGGTTGTAAAGTGTCCATATATTCATGGTTGTGAATTGCATTATGGGATGTTGATCTCTGCTCTGTCGACTTTTAATTTAAATTTTATTTACATTTTATAAGTTTAAAATAATATAATGTATAAGAAATCCTATACAGCGAAATAAGTCTGCAAAATATCAGAAAATGTACTGGCAGTTTATTACAAGGTTTTTGTACCATAAAATACAGTACAACATCAAACCAGAGATCATATCATTTTCAACTATTAAAAATGTTAATAAAAATCACTTTTTCGAACGTTACAAGGTTAAGAGTTGTTGAAAGAAAGATCAAAGTCACATAAAGCAATTTAAAAGCATAAGTAAACTGGGAAATGTAAAGACATGAAATATAAAGACAACTGCTAATTTATGAATTATTTTTACACTGTAGTTTACATTCACTATGTTGTGCAGAAATAAACAGAGTTATTAGATACTGTTTCATTTCTCATGAGTAGAACTAGCATGGCAACTGATGGTTATTATTGACCCCATTCATTTTCCACATGCACATATGTGTATGTCTACTACACCACAGTCATATAAAAATAATTGTTTACTTATTGTTGTTTTTATATAACTTGGTTTTATAATGGACAAAATATTATATAGAATATAGGTTATACTACACTATGTGCCCTTGATGGCCCACCCATAGAGTGAAAACAATCCAGAACAACTGACAGCAAGGGACTTTTGGCATACAGGTTTTGTTTTTATGAATACTAAACCTTTGAAATGTGACTACAGTTTTCAGAGGAGGACAAGACATGTGAGCTGAGCTAATATTTCAGTTACACTATTTGTCAAGCTCAGTTGTATTGGACCCTCCTATTTATTTCCCCTCATGATTTGTGACCCTGGAACACAAAACAATCTTTTTACTCAAAAAAAATTGTGTAAATCCAATGAATTATTTTTCTGTGTAAATTTTAAATACTGTGTAAAATTTTAGCATGGGTCAAAAATGTAGTTTTTTTATGCTAAAAAGCATTAGCATACTAAGTAAAGATAATGTTCCACACACACACACACAAAAATGTTTGCTATTCCTTCAAACTAATTTAAAATCAGCTGAACAACACAATAGATGATTTTTTTATTGTGACGACTTAATTGTTTTATGTTCAGTCTACTTCATCTTTATTTCTATAGCGCGTTTACAATGTAGATTGTATCAAAGCAGCTTAACATAAAGTTCTAATAAATTGAAACTGTGTCAGTCCAGTTTTCAGAGTTGAAGTTCAGTTTAGTTCAGTTCAGTGTGGTTTAATTTTCACTGCTGAAAATCCAAAAACACTGAAGAGCAAATCCATCGATACGCAGCTCCACAAGTACCAAACCAAGCAAGCCAGTGGCGATAGTGGCGAGGAAGAAACATCACCAATTGACGGAAATTGAAGAAAAAAAAAACTTGAGAGAAACCAGGCTCAGTTGGGAATGACCATTTTTTCTCTGACCAAACGTCCTGTGCAGAGTTGCAGTCTGGCACCGGAGGCTGAAGAACCCTGGACGTCCAATGTGGAGAAGCTGCAGGTGTGAGTAGGTCACTGGCGGGTGTTCAGGCTGGCCCACGGGATCAATGTGAAGACTTGTCTGTCACTGGGTCTTTCAGGAATCAGTCTCATGCTCTCAACTCCTCTATGACCACCACAGCATCTGCTCAGGATAGGGCCTGGTCCAGGATTATGGGAACCTTGGGTGTAGTGAAAAACAGACTAACATAAGCGTAGATGCCATTAAAATTAAAATGTCTTTTGGGAAGTGTTCCTGGCTGCGTTTTCCCAAAATAATGCAGACTAACAATCCTTTAGAGGATTTCAAAAGCATTTGTGTTCAAAATAAATAAAATTTGTAATAAGTTAATTTAATTCCTTCATGTTGTCCCAGCACAAATCATTTGTGTGGAACCCAGCATTTTTTTTACATGAAGATATTTAGTAGATGTCCTACTGTAAATATATCAAAACTCAACTTTTGATTAGTGATGTGCATAGAAACTTAATTTGCACAAATTTAAAAGTCGACTTTCTCAGTATTTTCATTTTTTTCCTTTCTCAGATTCCAGATTTTCTAAATAGTTGTATCTCATAAATATTGAATTAAATATTGTTAACAAATCATACTGTAAAAAAATATAATCAATTAGTTCTGACAGCATATGTTTTTAGGTTATTGTAACTTTATAAACCAAGTTAATAACGTTCTAACTTAATTTCATAAGATACACAAGCTGTTTTAAGTCAGTTTAACCTAATATATAAGTTCATTGGACTCATAAAGTTAATTTGATTCAGCTTAAAAAATTAAGGCAACCAGGATTTTTTGACAGTGTACATCAATGGAAAATGTATTCATTTTTATTTAAGCTAAAGTATTAATTTGCACCTAATAAATGCCCAAATTGTTTTCTTTAGGCTGCTCATATAACTAAACCGCTGATTTCTCATCAAGAGTATGAAGTAATTTTAAAAGAAACTGAATTATATTTTACTTAAATATAAATTTAATTTTATCTAATTTAGGCTTCCTCATTTGCTGCTTATGCACAGATAGAAAGAAAACATCATGTTCTTTGGGCTTTATAATATTAATAAAAAACATTGGTTTAGAAAAAAGAAAACATCAAATAAGATTAGTTTTTTAGATTAAAAAAAAACATTCATTAAACATAAGTATGTTTTATCTCACATAAAAAGGGTGTTGGAGCGTCAAAGGGCCATCGGCAAAATGCGACAGCACCCTCTCGTGGTTATATCAGTTCATAATTGCACTCACGTCATGTCTAAGCACTTCCACACAGATTATATCATAATATAATACACTATATGGACAAAGTTCTGGCACACCTCAAATCATTGAATTCAGGTGTTTCAATCACTTCCATGGCCACCTTCAAGCATTCAGACTACTTCAACAGATATTTGTGAAGGAATAGGTCGTTTTCATGTGCTCAGTAAGTTGAAGTGTGGGGCAGTGATTTAGTCTGCCAACTGTTCAACAAGTACATTCATGAAATATATATAAAAAAAAGAATATTCCAAATGTAGTGCTATTATAACAAAGTGGAACAACAGCACAAAGTGGTATAGGCCATGTAAATTTACAGAGCTGTGGAAGCATGTTGGTGCAGGAGTCACCAAATGCAAAGTCAGCCACTACAGACCTCCAAACTTCACACGGTCTTCAGATTAGCTCAAGAACGTGTTCATGAGCTTCATTGAATGGGGTTTCATGGCTGAGCAGATGCCTCCAAGCCTTACAGCACCAAGAGCAATGCACAGCGTCTGATGCAGACACATGTTCTCTGGAGTGACCATCACACTTTTTTTTTTCTGGCAATCTGATGGATGAGTTTGAATTTGGCGGTTTACAGGAGAATGGTACTGCCTGACTGCATTGTGCCAAACATACAGTCAAGTTTGGTGGAGGTGGGCGGGGATTAGCTCCTTATTTCCAGTGAAAGGAATTATTAATGCTGTAGCATATTAATATTCATGTGTGTAAAAGGCAAATGTACTAATACTTTTGTATATCAGTGAATTCTGTTGAACATTTTTTTCTAGTTTAATAGCATTTTTTTATTCTACACTGTAAACCCAAAAAGTTCAGGTAACTCAAACCATTTAAGTTAAAAACTAATCCTAATGAGTACTGTGAACTTACTCCATTTAAGTTGAAGTAATGAGGTATTTAATTACTTTCAACACTGATTTCTAAACTCTTTTCAAATGAGTAGAATTAACTTTCAGTAAAGTTTGAGTTAACTACACTTAATTCATTTGATAAAGTTGACTGTTGGGTTTTACAGTGTATTAATTATGAAAAATGCTAAGAATTGTTTTAACGATTACATTATCCTTAAAGCTAAAGACACAAAGCATAATTATACAAATCATGAAAACACATTCATCCTTGTATATTGTATGTTCAACTCTGAATGAGTGAACATATTTTCCCAATATTTTCAGAAATAATTTTATGATTTTCTTCTCATTTATTTGGCAAACTCACTGTAAACCAATATAGTTGACTTTACTAGAAAATTACAATAAATTAATCAATTGGTACACAAGGTGTAACTAAACAGTCCTAGTTAATTTAACATTCCATTAAGCAAAGAGTCTAATTAATGGTAAAAAAAAATCTATTATAATCTTATTTGGACTTCAATAACAGCCATAGATTAAATCAGCTGAAATAAAACACGCTGAATCTCAAAATCTCAGCAGAGGAACATTAAACAACTCTATAAACATCATCAGCAACTTCACTTATTACTACCCTGATTGACTTTATTGAGAATTAAAAGTTTTAATTAAATTTGATCAAAAATATATTTTCAGAAGTCACCATTATGGTGAAGAGTGGTTGCTTTACTTGGTCTCTTTGATGCTTCATTTCTATGTTAATTTAGTCTCTATTGAAGCTCTGTGTTATGACGAGACTAAAAGCAAAGTGGTTCCTGCATCAAATTTAGTAGTTTTGATTTACTGACTGTGTCAGTGGCTTAATTTTGTGTTGTGATGATAATGTTATGATGATTTCATTGAGCTACCAATGTGATTCTGTGATTCTGCATATTAAGCAATGCCTTGATCAGGTTTTAAAAACACATTGAACATCTGAACCCTTCAAAACACACCGGCATCAAGATTTAGCTGAGTCTCGATGGTGACAAATTTCTTGCAACAGTGAATTTTGGGAGAATCATAAAGCACTCATCTATTGCTCTCAGCATGCATTGTGGCAAGAAATCTGTCACCATCACTGGATTTGCAACACGTATGCTGTCAAACCGATGTTTGCCGTCAAACCGATGAGGATCTTTAGTTAATTTGCTGGTATTTTTTGTAATTGCATGTTTTGTTAAATTGCAGCATGGTAAGTCACCGTTTGTTTCTATTATTTAAAAAAATTATTTGATGATGCAAACCTGTTGAAAATTAAATGAAGTTTCAACCTTTCGAATGTTGATTCATGTTATTTCATGTTATTTCAATGAAGGTCTGCTCTCTGCTATCTGGGTGTAGCTTTCACTGAATCCAAAGCCCTTTTTAATATATTTTTTATTTAGACCTTTTTAATACTTTGCAAGGTACATCAGTAATTGTAACAAAAATTTGTTTGTTGGACTACTTTCAACTTCTGTCAAATCACTAAAAATGCATTCAACGGTAGACCTATGACATTGCTTTAGGCTGTATAGGACAAATAAAAACACAAAGAGTATTCAGAAAGAGTATGCTTTATTTTGTTTGACCTGCAGAATCATCTAAAAACAACGATCTGAAAGAAAAACTTACGGATAGAACAAAAAAGCCATTATAATTTGCGCGCTCATAAATAAATCGATGTGGTCTTGACCGTGTTGTTCTGAAGCGCTTCTGGCTTGACCGAAGTGCAACACGCAGTTAAAATAAGTCTTTTTTGCTCAATAACCCTGCTAAAAACAAAAGAAAACATTACAACAATCCAACAAACAGGCATACAGTTACCATATTTTCCATTTTAAACTAGTAAACGAGAGTTTAAAACTGTAGTTTAAAAGACTAATGTGGGCCACGCTGCTTCCACCCACAATAACCCTGGCAGCAGGTCCCACTACCGGCCTCCCGTGTTTCCCTGAGAGTACTCAGAGCCCCATGTAGCACCCTGTCAAAGCGTGCACAAGCCACCTCACCTCAGGGAGTACATGAGCTAACCGTTTGCCAATGTCACGGCTCTATGCACGGCGAGTGTGACGTATTTCTGGTAAAATCTAAGGCTTCTGTCGATCATACAGTACTGTGCTACTTCAGGAACGCTACTGGCAAAAGCATCTAACGTTACAGATAGTTTTGATATTGCTGTATGTCGTACTATTGCTGTATGTCCCACTTAAATATGTTTACGCCAGCTACATAATTATGACATTTAAACATTAGAAAGTACAGTTTAAAGACATGAGGACTGTACTTATACACTCTCAGAAATAAAGGTACACGAGCTGTCCCTGGGGTGGTACCTTTTCAAAAGGTACAAATTTGCACCTAAAAGGTCCATATTAATACCTCAAGGGTACATATTGGTACCTAAAAAGTGCAAAAGTGTTCCTCTTAAATTTTGTAGGTACTAATATATACTTTTGAGGTACCAATAGGGTCCCTTTAAGTACAAATGTGTACCTTTTGAAAAGGTACCACCCCAGTGACAGCTTGCGTACCTATATTTCTGAGAGTGTAGCTACCACTGCTGTGTTCAGCAAAGTAGCATTAGCATCTTCGAAATTGAGGTTTTCCCTCAGTTTTGTATGAGGAGGTTCGCTACATCCGATGATTACATTAGGTTTTACACGTGGCATACTTATTATCTATACTTAATCCCCTAGTTTCACAAACAAGGTTTAAGGCTAGTCTTGGATTAAATTGCGAGTTTGAGCTCTCTCAACTAAAAATAACTTAGAGTGAGATGTCTTAAAATATGGCAGTGTCATTTTTTGTCTCTGATGCACACCAGTAATGTATTTTTCTAAGGCCATTTTTTTAAATGTGGCTTAAATAACCTAATTTAACTAAGGTTTAGTCCTGGCTTAAGCTAAACTTGGTTTGTGAAACTGGACCATTAAGTAAATTAATCTCATTACATTACTGAAGAGTTTAACATTTGTGTCCAGAATTTTTCTAAATGGCTTCACGCATGTAGCCTTGTTAATGGTGATATGAACATGTTTTGCATTTATTTTCCCTGGGTTTTTTTTTTTTTTTGTAGGAAAATAGTATTTAAATATGCAGCAACTAGTTTCTGGTGGCCAAATATGTTGTATGCACCCTTCAATGTAAAATTTGAACAGGAAGAATACAGTTGGCATTCTAACATAAAACAACTGCTTCCAATAGATCAATTTGTTTTCATAAACAAATGTATTATGTTTAAAAGTAGAAAATCATTAT